>RANY01000190.1:0-45856 GCA_009805235.1 Neurospora pannonica FGSC 7221
GGCAGCTACCGCGGCCGGAGGGYCCGTGCTTGCMGGCGTGGAGTCGGCCCACGAGGTTCTGACGCCCGGGACTAGAAGTCCGGCGCCACTGAACCGAAATGTCGCCGCTGGAGATCCTACGGGCACTTTCGCAGCTCTTCAGGAGAGGATTTCCGGATTGTCGCTTGGAAAGGCTATGTTTGGCGGCGGCATTGGTGGGAGCATAGGGCGAAGTTCGATTGGCGGAACTGGCTCTGATTCCGGGCGGAATTCGCAAAACGAACTGGTGGAGCAAGAGATGAGGAGTATGGATTAGATGGGAGGTGAAGACTGTTGAGGAAACAGAAGGCTGCATTAGGACTAATATATGGGCGAGTGGTCGCCCGTCATGGGAATAGCACGTTGGAACAGCATGCTCGCAGATGAAGCAAGGTTAGCGATGATTTAGTTGCAGTAATGCCTAACTTTATCAGACAGCGAAATATCAACAGCACACATTCCATAACCGGTAACTACATGTGATATATAATTTGACAGTGAGTTAGAATTAGAATATGAGATGTTGTAACAACTCACTTAGGCTGTAATAAGGCAGTTGTTGGTGTTAACAATTTCCCCTTCTTGGATCTTATGCCATTGGGTTCCAGAGCTGTACCATCTCCTGTTTATCTCAATCTCCAGTGTCTTTTCAACAATCCTACCTCATGACGAAAGGTAACTTGAACAGAAAGAGCGGCTTACGCCGCGGATTGGAAGCGAAAGAAGTTGTTGTCCATTGATAACTCGGTGAGTGGTGCCCGGTGCACCTCGAGGGACCACCCCACGAACGGGCGGCTACGTCCCAAGCTGAAAAGGCGAGTGGCCAGTGCTCCTTCTCACCCTTGTCCGCCCGGGCCCCCCCTGCAGGGGCGGGGGGGGGTCGCTGGACTTGGGCTAAAACTCCAAGTCAGAAGGAAGTCAAGTGCATAATTGCAAATCGAATTTGACTTGGAGTTGAATGCCCTTCGGTTGGGACATAATGTCAATGCTGACTTGGAGTCTAAAATTCTTTTTCTTCTAATAAAAGAAAGACCTATCATCTTTCCCTCGAGGCTCATTTCTTCTTCTTTCATCTTCTTTTTGGTAATGCATCTTCTTAAGGTAATGCATCTTCTTAGTAATGCATTTTTTTTTCCTACAAAGTCACAACAGAGAATCGAATGGGAGTGTTACGGTTGAAAGCGTTTCAATTACTATTTAAGCTATGGAAGAAATCTATTTATTTATTTAATGTGCGCGAGTGTAATGGAAAGAGGTGCTTATATAGTAAAAAGGAAGGAGCGGGAGAAGGAAGTAGAAGAAGTAGAAGGAGCGAAAGTAGTATCAAGTCACAGAGAAAAACTAAATCAGCGGCCAAGATTTCATATTTCCCAAAATGCTAGGTCTAACCAAAATATCGATTCATTATAAAACCCCATTTTTTACCCTACAATACTGTGTTGGTGCAAAAACTGATAAACTCTATTACAACACCAGGTCCAGCGACCCCCCTCCCCCTGCAGGGCCGTCATGAACTGGACCCCAGCTTTGCGGGTCAGGTCAATTTGTGTCGCAGACCGGGTCCAGTGTCCCGCCGTTGGTTGCCCTGCTGCCCTGCTGCCCTGCCTGTTGCTGAGGTGCTCCTCCTTGTTGCGGCCCTGCGGAGACCACCAAGCTCGCTTCGACCTCCAACCGCACCTAGGTGAATCCTCCCCCCAGAACCACCACCGTCAACCCTCCATCCAGCAACCCTTATTCTCAAGCAAAACCGTCCAGTATCATTCCTCGCCTGCTTGCTGCCCGCTGTGTCGTTGGCGCCGTGTGTGAGACTACGCTGAGAGATCGCATCCAATTCCGATTTCGACCCGACGAAGCGTCACTCTTGCTTTCTCAACCAAGCAACCAAAACCAACCTAAACACAACAAACCTGCCCGCCCAAGCAACGCAGTTACCTTGCGCACACGTACGCATCCACTTTCCTCTCTCTACTACAATCACAGTCACTGGTACCGCCGCCGCACGGCGTCGCCCGATCGGCTACCACTCAGTCCAGTCCACACCCCCCGTCTATTGCATCACGCCCGCAAGCGAACATCCGTACCAAGTAAAACAGTTTGTCCAAATCCGCCTCGCTCGCCGACTGTATACTTCCCCGCGATCCTCCGCGTTCACTTCACAAATCGCCCACAATGGCCGACGCGACGAACGCGAACGACGAGCTCTTCCCCATCGCCGTGCTTATCGACGAATTGAAGGTATGATGGCGGTGACCCGGACGGCCAGAACCCCTGACTATCCCTCCTTGTCTGTTGATGGACTGTAAACCCTGATTGACTTTGGGCAGCACGACGAGGTCGTCCTCCGATTAAACGCCATCCACCGTCTCTCGACTATCGCCCTTGCTTTGGGTCCCGAGCGCACTCGCGAGGAGCTGATTCCCTTTCTCGATGGTTAGCCAACCCCTCGACGCAACTTCAGCCTAGCAACCCCACCCGCGCCGGCCTCCGGCCATACAGCCGCTGGGATTATTTGATACGGCTGCTGACACTCTTGAATGCAGAATCGGTCGAAGATGAAGATGAGGTCCTCGTTGCCCTGAGTGAAGAGCTTGGTAACTTTGTCGAGTACGTGGGGGGCCCCGCATGGGGACATGTTCTGCTTTCCCCCCTTGAGAACCTCGCTGCTATCGAGGAGCCCGTGGTGCGAGACAAGGTACGGACACGCGACCATTTCCTGGCTTCTTGTCATGCGATCCGCATGTGTACTGACAGGCGTTTCAGGCTGTCGAATCCTTGAACAAGATCTGCACCCAGCTCTCTTCGCAGCAAGTCGAAGAATACTTCATCCCTCTTACGATTCGCCTCTCCAAGGCCGACTGGTTTACGTCCAAGGTTTCCGCATGCGGCCTGTATACAACCCCCTACTCGAAAGTTTCGCCGCCTATTCAAGAACAGTTGCGCCAGCAGTTTGGACAGCTCGTCCACGATGAGACCCCCATGGTGCGCCGTCAGGCCGCCACCAACATGGCCAAGTTCGTGAAGGAGATGCCGGCTGCCATCGTTGTCGAGGAAATGATACCCATGTTCCAACACCTCGCCCAGGACGACCAGGACAGCGTCAGGCTCCTTACAGTCGAGATTTTGATCTCTATTGCGGAGGTTGTGCCCAAAGAGCAACAGTCCAGCCACGGCGTGCTTCTCACATCGCTACGCAGCTTGATAGAGGACAAGAGTTGGAGAGTCCGGTATATGATCGCCGACAGATTTGAGAAGGTTCGTAGTCGCGCCAAGCGCCTGGCCTCCCATCATGTCGCTTCCGGAATGACTAACAGCATATACAGATCGCAAAGGCTGTTGATGAGGAGGTTGTGTCCAGAGATCTTGTTCCTGCATTCGTAAAACTGCTGAAAGATAACGAGGCCGAGGTACGGACTGCGATCGCTGGTCAGATCCCCGGCTTCTGTGCTCTGGTTGATCGCAACGTTCTCCTGAATGACATCATGGGAAGTGTTGAGGATCTCGTCTCGGATAGCTCCCAGCATGTCAGAGCCGCCCTTGGCACACAAATCAGCGGCCTCGCTCCTATCTTGGGCAAGCAAGAGTACGTTCCCGCAGTCGGGCACCGTTTCGCTCACGCGTATGCTAATCATTGAAACAGGACTATTGATCACCTTCTGCCCATGTTCCTTCAGATGCTCAAGGACGAGTTCCCAGAGGTCCGCCTTCACATCATCAGCAAACTGGAGCTTGTGAACCAAGTTATCGGCATCGACCTCCTTTCTCAGTCTCTCCTCCCTGCCATTGTTCAGCTAGCCGAAGACAAGCAGTGGCGTGTACGCTTGGCTATTATCGACTACATCCCGCTTCTTGCCAGCCAGCTGGGCGTCAAGTTTTTCGACGAGAAGCTCAGCCAGCTTTGCATGGGCTGGCTCGGAGACACCGTTTTCTCCATTCGCGAGGCCGCTACTCAAAACCTAAGGAAGTTGACCGAGGTGTTCGGTGTTGAGTGGGCAAGCGAGGCTATCATTCCCAAGGTTATGGCTATGGGTGGCCACCCCAACTACCTTTACCGGATGACCACCTGCTTTGCTATCACGGTAAGAGACTCTACGAGGTCTGGTACTGGGTAAAGTTCATGGCTAACTAATGTTTACAGACCCTGGCTACCGTTGTCAGCTTGGATGTGATCGCTAAGTCCATCCTCCCGATGCTGGAAAAGCTCACAGCCGATTCGATTCCCAATATTCGCTTTAACGTCGCAAAGACATATGGCGTCATTATCGGTGTTCTGCGTCGCCTGCCCGATGAGGGCACCATCTACACGCTAGAAAAGGAGGGCAAGCCTGCTACCACGTCGCCCAAGGGTCAGGAACTCATCCAGCAGCGCATCATGCCGTGCTTGGAGAAGCTGCAGAAGGATGATGATGTGGATGTGCGGTACTTTGCGACGACTGCTGCGGCTCAAGCAACTGGTCCTCTTATGGGAGCTGCTACCGAGGCAGGAAACCCCATTCCTAGCGGTGGGGAGCCCATGAACACATCTCCATAGACAACGGATCTTGAGACGGAAGAACATAAGAAAGCGGAGAGTCCCACCTAATGAAGAAAGTTTTTGTTACCACCAATGAGCAAACAGAGCAGCGTTAGGACTATGATAAACAAGTGGCCGGTTTTTCTCTCCTTAGGTTCGTCGTAGTTACTCGGGCGTTGTACCATCACCGCTGTTCATACATTACAGATTCATGAACATGGCTTTGCACTGTTCCGGGTAGAAGTCTTCAGTCTTTCGTTGTATGGATACTGTATGCTCTCGAGTCGCGGAGGTTTCATTGCTCTTTGTTTGTGAGGAGACAGGTAGCTGGGCATGGTCGGCTGGCTATGTGCCCATCAAAGGATAGAGTAGAAGAGAATACGAGGGTTTCAGCAACTGCGACTCAAGATATCCATGGGAGTAGGCATGCCAATATGAGAAGTATTGGTACCATGAATGATAACAATCATCGATCACAGATATAGTGAGCACACAGACGGACATCGCGTACCAATCCATAATTCGTTGGCCTTAGAAGGGAGCCCAGATTCGAAGTCATTTGTCGCCCGTCTTTTCTCCTCAACCTAACCACCTCAACCTCTCATATATCTCTCTTCTGAAAACAAAGCGTGCTAATCGTCTGCCCCTTAACACCCCCAAAGCTAAAACTAGGGTACTCAATCCTACCCACCTGCCTCAGCCCCAACTTTTTCTTTTCGGACCCATCATACACCTCGGCAAAGTCCGTCTCGAACCAGCCCTTCAGCTCCTCCTCGGTCCAGTTGCAGCTGGTCACCAGGAAAAACCCTCCCGGGCGTAGCAGCTGGAGCACGCGCGCGCCGTAGTTCTCGCAGATCCGACGGCCCCGGGGGTCCCGTGAGTCGGAGAGCGAGACGGCGTCGAAGGTGCCTTTGTCTAGGATTAGGTCCCAGCCGGCATTTTTGTCTCCTTCGACTGGCGTGGGTAGGGAGTCTGATGGGGGTTGTGAGGAGGATGGGGGGCGGGCTTGGACGGTGGAAAAGTCGCCGTTGAGGACATCCCAGACTTTGAACTCGATTCCGACGTCTTCTTGTTGTGTGTCCTCCTCCTCTTCCTCTTTTTCCTCCTCTTGTGTCTGTTTTTGCTCCTCCTCCTCTTCCTCAACCACATCCTCCCCCAAAACCCTCGTCCTCAACACCCTCCTCGCCAACTCCACGCTCTGCTCCGAGTAATCCACACCGCACAACCTTCCCTCCCATCCATCATCATGCAGCGCAAACAGCAAGCTGCCATTACCGCACCCCAAGTCCATGATCGCTGCATCTTCTCGCGAAAAGATACCGGAAAAGAGCTCGTGCTCTTGCTCGTCGAGGAACTGCACGATCTTGTTCTCGGCGTCCGAGTCGTCGAACCAGACGGTTCCTTCGTCGGACGGGTTGGAGGCGTGGTTGGAGATTTCGCGGGTGTAGAGGGCGTCCCAGCTATGAAGAGGGGAGGGAGGGGTTAGTTAGGATAGGGGATTGGAGATTGGAGGGAGGTTGGTGCTGGGGAGGAGATGGTGGGGGAGGAGGGAGGGAAGGGAGGAACTTACTACTCCTTCGTTCCCAACTTGGAGGGCTCCAGGTGAGCGGGCTTCTCACCACTCGTCGTGGTGGTGACGGGGGTTGTTGTGTCGGCGGACATTTTCGGTGGGTTTCTTATTTAGAGGGTTGAGGGGTGGCCAATTGCGAGAAATCCGGGTTTCGATGCTTGGTGGAACAAATTTGACTCGTCTCGCTCGTATGGTCTTCCTCTTCCTCGTGGAATTTAGGTCGCTTGTTCTGACGCCAAATCTTTCCTACAGCAATGCCGCTCCTCGCGATGCGGCAGAAAGCGCGGAAAGTTGCGATTTGGGGGATGGAGGGGTAACCCCGCCTAAAACGGAAGGCGGTGAAAGCTGGATAAGTTATGCATCCAACCTGACGATGCTATCGTCAGTAAGTAGCCTTTTATCTGTATTTTGTTAGAGGTGGGAAATATGCCGCTACTTCGACCTGGTAGCTTTGAGAAGCATGAGAATAACAGGGTACACTGGAAATTCTCCATTCCAAGATTCGAAGAGAAACAACAACTATGTGGTGGTATATTGCCCTTGTTCAAGGGCAACCCCCTAACAACCGCGTGTTATGTTAAGTAAGCCCCAAACATATGAAGAGAAGTTTAGCATCATAAGCAAGTCACATAAATCCACCCCCAATTTTCATTTGCATCTGTATTCCATGGCCCGCAGTGGGCTCTGACTGCCCTTTCAAACCAGTTCATTCTGCTGCCTCCTCAAGTCATCCCTGTTCCGCTTTCCCAGCTTGCGAAACATCCAGAGAACTGGTTCCTAACAACATGTCTCTCTCTCCATGAACACAGCTTCCCTGTGCGCGCCCCTACTTATGGCCAATTACGGGCAGATAGAATGTTAAATGGAGTAAGAAAAGTGACGAAATAATCCATCCGTCAAGGCCTCAAATGGTCCAGACTGGCGCCTTGACCAGAACATGGCGTCCCCTAACTTCCACACCAAAGGACCCGGCAAAGCGGACCCTTCCAGCATCCTTAGATTGTGAAGCCGCTCCAGATGGTGCTGTCGGCAGCGTCGAACTGTCAGCAATACTTCCCTTCCGGCTACCGGGTGGACCGCTGGCGCTGCTCCCGCCTATGGTGTGATGGATGGTGTTTAACATACCGGATCTGGCCTTGTCGCCGCGGCGCTCCTTGGAAGGCTCCTTGGCTCCGTCACCTGCGGTCCCTTCCTCGCTGGCATCGGACGGGCGCGACTCCAGGGGTGGTAGGGGCGTCTTTTCGACTTCCATGAGGTTGGTCTGGATGGGCTGCTCTGGCAACGGGTAGATGATGGCAACATCGCGGCTCTCGAGGGGCAGGTTGCTGGCAATCCCTACCGCCAGCTCCACGATCATGCCTACACTTCCGTCAACTCCAACGGGCGCGGGTTCCGTGAGGTGCTGGAAAAGGTGATCGGTCAGGTTGCTAGTGGCGAGCCGGGTGAAGTTAGTTTTGTGACCGTCAGCCTCTGCGCTCCTGAGAACGTCCTGAAGTCCTTCCAGCGTGGTCATTCTCCAGCTGACAACCTTGCTGGTCAGCGCATCGTATTCTTCCTGGCTGTTCAGCGTGTAACTGAAGTGTCTAATGTTCTGCTCAATCGTCTTGAGCTGCTTGCTTAGCTCAGGCTCCAGACCGGGGTGAAAGCAACGGTTGAAGATCTCATCTACAACCCAATGAGTTATGACTGCGCGGCCGACCGCGGTCATCTCTTGTTTGCCCGTCTTTAGCGCATCGGCGGTCACGTATGGGTCCAACCACTTTGGTAATGTTTTCCATTCCTTCCTGATGTTGAAGGCAAGGTTCGTGATGGCGCCCTGTAAACGATTAAACCGCGTCGTATACTCGCTGTCGTCCAATGATGTTCGGCTTTGCGACATGCGCTGGTTGGCGATTGCATTCTGGAGCTGTTCAACTTGGTTGCCCAACTGTTCGATTTCTTTCTTGCCGTCAAAGTACAGTCTCTTGACGTTCTTGTACTTGGTCACTGCACGTCGGAGAAGTCGCCTGGTTAGTTTGCAATTCATGGGGCAGAACGGGGATCGGGGGTTTCACATACGCAGCTCTTTCAACGTCTTCTCCTGGTCTTCCGCAGCACGTTCAGAAGAGGCCGGCTGGGGGCTATTACGCCCTTGCTCACCCGATCCATCGAAACCTTGTCTGTCTCCCTGGCGATAGCTGCTTGAGCTCTGCCCACCCGCGTTGGAGGGTTGGGACAAGTTGTTCATGCTGGGCTGTTGACTTTGGCGATAGCTTGGCGGGGGGCCAGGGGGTGGTTGTACCTCGCGGATCCCGGTCGCCTTATCGGTGGTATCCTGGGACCGGCGTCCGCCGGGTTGTGGGGCCATGACTTGCTGTTGCGGGGTCTTGCCTTGGGGTTGGGCTGAAGCCTGCGCGGGGAGTGGATTCTGACGCAGGGGAATGTCCTGGGATTGGGGCGTGTAACTGCTCTCGTCGGAAGCCTGTAGAACGTTTGTAGCTGAGCGCTGGTCAGAATCGATGGTCGGCGATTCGCGCGAAAGCTGCGATACCGTCTCGGGATTCTTGTGCTGGGGATTGCCAAGGTGGCCCGAGATTGCAGAATGAGTGCTCGCCTGGTATTGCACTTGCGACGAGGTCTGGTATGGGTCCTGGGGGGTCACCTGCTGTTGTTGCTGGTGCTGTTGTTGCTGGTGCTGTTGTTGCAGTGCGGCCTCAAACTCGGCCTGGTTGTTGAATTGTTGTTGCTGGAGCTCTGGAGGGATCTGAACCTGCAGTTGGGGATGGGCTTGTTGTTGATGGTACCCGCTTTCCCCCGCTGAATAAGGCGAGACGTCTTTCTCAGGAGGGACCGGTCGAATGGTGGGGTTGTATTGGCCGTCTTGCGGGTTCTGGAGATGCAAGTCTCTTTCTTGTCCCGCAACAAGGTACGAGTCTCGATACTCTGCGGTTTGGAGAGGCGAAGGCTGCGACGGAGGATATTGGGTTTGCCAGTCGGGAGGATGGTCAAGCGAAACCTGGGATACACCTGTGCGGATGGCGGGAGGAGGAGGCGGCTGGCTTATACGCCTTGACGATCTGCGAACAACACCTGAATGGTCGCCCCACGAACTTTGTCCAGAGTGAGAATCGTGGTTACGATGCGAGGACGAGCCGCTCAATATGTTTTTGATCAGTTTGCGCGTCGACTGCTTTGTCTTGGGCGGGGGTGGGGGCGGCTGCTGGTTTGCAACAAAAGCTTGGCCTTGTCCCTGGCCGGAGAATGGGGAATTATGAATGGAAGCCGTGTCTGGTAGGTTATCAACTGAGTTTGATCCGAGACTTGACTGCGGCTGCTGTTGTATTTGCAGATGGTGATGTTGTTGAGGCGTGGCCGGAGAGTGTTGTTGCTGCTGCTGCTGCTGTTGGGCCTGGGTCGGTGAGATTTGGGGGAAGCGATGGGAGTGCGACCGGGCCACCTGATCTGCGAAGTCGTGGTCTCTCTGACGAGACTCAACGACACCAGTTACCGTGTTAGAATGTTGCAATTGTGGAACAGGATCAGCGGGATGAGAGGGACCGCTGGCGGGATTGTTGTAAATATTCACCAAGTGCGACGGCTGCGGCTGTGAGGCCTGTGCGAGGTTTAGTCTTCCGGCGCCGTTATCGATCTGAAAAGATTCGTTGGAGCCAGAGCTGAAGGCCGAGTTTGGCAAGGCTGAAGAGGGGTTTGCAGCGCCCGGGCCCGGGCTCGCGCCTGATTGAACGGAGGATGTTGCTTGCGAAGGGTCTTCAGCAACCGATGACCCCAGCAGGTTGTGTTGAGATCGGTTGTGCTTAGAAGACCGATAGAACGGCATTATCGGGAGAGTCGAGATGAAAGGGAAAAGAAAGGGCGGTATTGCGCTGGCGACGATCAAAGAGCCGGACCCCGTTACCTGGACAGAAAACGTGGGCTGCCGAATGCGCGGGTGGTGGTGGTGGTAGAGGCAGTGTCTTCCTCCTCCTCTCTGCTGCTGCGCAGCCGGGTTCCAGTAATAGATCAGATAGCAGCAGATAACCCCAGATAGTGCTGACAGGACTCGGACCTAAGCGGGCAAGTTGGGATGGATGGAACCGGGCTTGGACCGAAAGAAGCACCGTTGACGACAAACTGAACTGGCTCCCGTCACTCCCAGAGCGCTTTCACTTGTACCGGGTCGTCAGGTAGCCTGAACTGTTTGGAAGATCCGGTTGGGCGTGAGGGACAGTGCTGGCCTCACAAGGACGCGGATGCACTGCGGACGTACAGGTAGAGGTATGTAGAAGCCAACGGCACAAAAGGCGAGGTGCATGCAAAACCACAAGCATCCGAATCCACGCATACAGGTGACAGCAGCAGAAGCAGCACGACAACCCAACCGCAGCGAACACTCTTGGAACGAAGCGGGAATGACGGGTGGCGTCCCCCGCAAGGCAACGTCAAGGCCGCCGTGTCCGGGTCTTCAACGCCCTACGAGGACGGAGCAGGGTATGTGAAGAGGTAGTAATAGTGGTGAGTAGAAGGTGAAGAGACAGTGAGAGACCAGGTACCTTGACATTCAGATGTTGGCTTGCACACGACCACAATGGGACACTGTGACGGGGTCTCTCAGTCTCTCAGAGGGGTTCTCTTGGTGCGCACAGCTGTTTGGAGCTCACCAAAAGCTCGGGGTTTGATGTCAGAGCTAGGAGCAGCTGTGGAGCAAGGGACACAAAAAAGAATGAGACGAAAAGGGTTCAAGGTTCACGACCCAAGATTCCAAGGATCCGCAACAGGGCAGGCCGTTGGTGCTGAATTGCTTGGATGGCCTCCACCCCTCGCAAGGTGCAGCTGGCGGTTCCAATGGAAGCAGGGGACGGGGGGTCATCATCGATGCCACTTTCTGCCACTCTGGGCGATCCTGGGGTCTCTTCGCGGGGCTGTGTTCCGCGTGTGCTCCGCGTGCTGAATCCCTCTTTTCTCACAAAGTGTACTCTATCAACCGGTTGGATGTGGGTAACATCACATTCTGAGGCCAAGGTGCCAACAGTTCAGCTTGTGATTGAAGGCGGGGGCAGAACAATGTCGGGAGAACCGACCGATATGAGCGTGAGCATTGGATGCAGGACGGAGATTACGATTAGACTTTTTGTTGGAAACAAAGGCAGAGACGGGAACGGACCTTGAGCCTAACTTTATTCGAGGTTCCAAAGACGTGAAGAGTGTAGATCCGTAGATAGGCCTTTCAAGCCCATCTTGGCTTTGTCTAAACTAACTCCACCCTTTGAACCCGTGGGAAACGGACCAGAATACTATCTGCAACTAGCTCGAAGGCGTAAGTTGGTTGTAGTTATCACTATAGTCTTCATACGCTGCGCGCAATGTTCACTGTTGGGTAGTTCGAGTTATCTCGATAACGACCTGACTTTTCTCCCGGCAACCGAGCCGGCTGTGCTGAGGAAGAACAAAGTTGCAAGACATGGTCATTGGACGATGTAATGCATGTGCGCCTTGGAACAGATATCACAACAGGGTAACCTCAGAGTGGGAACGGCGGATGAATGCGGCCATGTTTTAAAGGACTTCGTGATATTCTGGCCCCTCAATAAAGAAACTTCACTATTCTCAGAATGTCCGAATGAATGCATTGATGAGGGGCAGCATCATGGTGGTCTGCAACCCAACGATGTGCCCTTTCCTTGAAAGTTGCGAATCTTGAACCATAACCGTTTAAAGAGCTGGGTGTTGAAATGCTGAGCTTGGCAACAGGTGGGTGATGTACAGAAATGGTGGTGTGTTACCAAAGGAAACTTTCACGGATTGAATGCACACTTCAGGGGTCCTCGCCCGATCAAGCCCAACGGGTTCGATAGGTGTCAATTGGACGTAATGTCCCGACAATGACTCCCGGTCCTTCGGGGCCGATGATATTTATAGCAACAAACTAGCGGGTACCTTGGCGCCCGCTCGGTGACACCCGGTCGTTGCACTGCCCTCCCCGTGGCCAAGTCTTCCAAAGCTGGGAAGAGCTGAGCTCTTGCAGCTCACAGAGTCTCTAAGCAAACCCTGTTCCTCTTACATGCCGTGGTAATTGAACCGTTGACCTTGCTTGAGACAATGTCAATATGCAACTAGAACGAGCCGAGGACTGGGCACGCCGGACCAGATAGAAATCAAATGTTTGCTGGTATCAGCCTCACGCTGCACCCCTCATCACGCGAACCGATTTACTAAATGACACCTACGTAGGTGGCTTGAGTATCTACCAGTTCCTTCTGAAGCTTTCCACACCATGAAGGTCCTGAAGGTTGGAGTTCAGTAATCAAGGACCAACCGGGGAGTGATGGGATTTTTTGGAGGTAGAAGTCAGTTGGAGCCACAGTGGGATGAACGTCGTTCAAGTTTTGTTACGGCATCTCCTTTTCCGCCCCTTTGGATCTTTTCCAAACCTGTTCTTCAAACACATACTCGGTGTCGTCGGACGTTCTTCGACAAACAACTTCAGCCCCGGCACGATACAAATAGGCGGAGGAATACGTCGTAGTGGATATGTCACTTAGACAGTGTGCGCGTGCTCCGACCAGGGTGCCCATGTTCGCTGAAGGAGTGGTAAATCAAACCGATAACCAACCTTCCTCAGCAAGTCGACAGGATGCGCGTACCGGCTCATGAGATTGCATTGTAGTTGTCTATTAAAGCAAATCAGTATGGGCTTGCTTCGCGCCCCCCTGTAGTGATAGATGTTCTATTCCGTCATTATTCAGCTCTGTATGTACAGGTCCCTGTTTGACCTTCATCACGGACTGGTACCGTGGTACATTTTCACACTCAACGTAAATCAGACTGCGGTTGGCTCGCTCTCCTTTATTGAAGGGGGTAGGAGGTCTGGGGGAGGGACTCGAGGTGTTTGCGGTTGTGTTCATTTGCCTGGAATATCACGTCGTTAGTTATAAATCCAATCCAAGAAAATCGCAGCCTGTTGTGAACTTACGAAAGGAAGTCCACAGTAGTTGCAGGTGGCAATCTCAGGCTTGTCGGTGTTGATATAAATCTTGGGGTGACCGGCAGGGCCACCACCACCATCGCATGCGACGATACGCTCATGCACCCACTTGACAGGCTGTTTGTGGATGAGCTCTATGGCGGCCCATGGTTGAGGCTGTCATTTGCAACTTGAGTTAGCAAGTGTCTCAAACGTTGATGTATCCTGTCTTGTCCGGAATCTTGGTTGAGAATTGCGATTGCGCAGAGATTCGTTCCTGAACGGAGGCCGTAGTAGCTCACCTGGAGATCAAAGTTGGTCTGCTCAAAACGGGGGCCGGTCATGGCCTCGGAGCGGGGCTTCTGACTCCGGGACCAGACCTCCGCGCGGTTGGGAGCCTGCTTCACGACGGCGGCCGGTTCAGTCGGCGTAATTTCGACAGTCTTCTCTCCATTCTTCTCGGGCGCCGGGACGGTCGACGACGAATACAATTGACGGCCGGAAGTGGTAAACGAGCGCGCGCATTGGCGCGACAGCTGCTGGGCTGCCCGCAATCTGGAAGGGTACATGGTGGATGTTCGGTGGAGGAGGTTGTGGATGGAGACGGGAGCGTCTCGAGTCAGTCGCTGCGGGCACCGGCCGAGAGCTGGGCCAGGTACGTATGATGAAGTTGAGCTTCGCCAGTGGGCCAATGCTGTTGTCGGCAGATTATCGGTATGGGGGTGTGCGGCTCAAAGCTTGGGATATGGCTCGTGCACAGACTCTCAAGCCGGCATTTAAGCTAGGTAGAAGAAGTGGGGCTATGCCCGTAGGGAGGTCCCACCTTGACGACCCCGGACTTTGGGAATTTTTGTCAGTTGTCAAATGTCAACCATTATTCTGTGACGCGACATCATCATCGACCACACGCAAAATCGTTGTAGCCGGGCCAACTCCTCATCGCATTACCGGGCGCCGAACAGTTTGTGGCTCGAACTGTTGACTCGGATTACAAGACCATTTACGATAACATCATTCAATCCTTAACGCTACCGCGCGCCTATTTTTACACACCCACGATGGCTCCCACGAACCTGCCAACCATGGCGGCGCCACAGGCGCAGAAAACCATGTCTTCTCGCTTGATGACGATGAAGTTCATGCAGAGAGCTGCTGCTACTGCTGCTACTGCATCACCAACCGACAAGCCCAGCACCCCGAAGACAGAGGACGAGGGTCCCTCAAAGCGCCGGAAGCATTCCCATGCATCGAAAACGAGCACACCCAACCCGGAGGCCGACCAGGCATTGTTTGATCAAAAGGCCATCCAGGCCGCGCTGGAGGAAGAAGAGAAGAAGCGACAAGCTGCCATTGAAAAGCGTGCCGCAGAGCTTGGTGACTCCCACTGGGTCTTGCCCGGGGCTTCCGTCGCCCCCAAGGCCGGGGCTCGCCCGGTGCTGAATGTTGTTCAAGTTGGATTTGCGCAGATTGACTACTCAGGCAATGCGAGTGATGACGATGACGCTCCCGTCGCTATTCCCACCACCGCCCGCTTCCGCCAATTCAACATGAAGAAGAAAAAGGCATGTTTGTTTATAGGGCAGCAATTTTGGTCCCACGCGCTAACATGCCTATGTAGGAGGAGAAGAAGAGTGAAGACGGCGACGACGATGACGACGACGAGAGTGATAGTGACAGTGATAGCTCAGGCTCAGACTCCGACGACGACCGCTCTGAGGGTGAAGCATCTTCCGACTCCAACAAGCAGGCAGACCGAGGCCAACAAAAAGGTGCCAATCCCAGGGGGCAGAAGCGGGCAAGGCCGGGATCCTCGTTCTCTGACAAGAGAAGCGAGGAGCGCAAGAAGGCAGCACAGTTTGCGCTTGGCCGACGGAAGAGGGAGGTCAATCCCAACCGTCCTGCCACGATATCTGGATCGGGTGGCCAGCCACAAGGCTTTCAGCGGCAGGCTTTCACCAGGGCCTGCCACACATGTGGACAAAACGGTCATCGAGCTGCTGACTGCCCCCGCAAGTCGCGGAAGTAGTGTTGATGGTTCAGTATCCATTTCAGTTACGATCATGTGTTCCGCTGTCTAAAATCGGCCGCAGTGCTTATAAGCTTCACGATCATAGGTCATTGTTCTCCTTGCCGGGGAGAGGCCGAAGGGTCGCATGAGTGCCATGATGCCTACGGAGGACCGGGATATATGTGCCTATGGCGTCCACGCCAATGTAGAGTTAAATTATTTTAACTCGGGCTGCAAACGGGAGCCCTCGATGTCCTCCGTTGTTAACCGTCGACTGTCCTGGCGGTGCAAGGACTACATCTGGTGTGGCATCGCGCAATATGGGGTCTTCGGTCCCTTTAGACATTTTAGGGCCTTCGGTGTGATGGATCGCATCGTAAATCCTCAGGGATATAGCCATATAGCCCGTTTATTGATGGGCGGTTAGAGGGGGTGGAAGTGTGATGAGTTTACATGCCGCTAGGCGGCTTAAAGGGGTTTGAAACCGTTCTCTTGAACTTGACCTCCGAGGCGCCGGGGAGGTCTACCCACCTGCCCACGTCTCCTAGACCGGTCACCGGTGAGGCTCATATCCGGACAAGACATCCATCAATAATTAATGGTTTTGGGAGGACATGGATCTCATTTTTTGCTAGGGCCGGGGAAGAAAGGGTTGCATGCGGCCTAGATTGCTGTTGCCGCCGAGCCGCGAGGAACAGGAAGAACCAAAATCACAAGCAACCGCAATATTGGCTTTTGACGGGTGACATCCGTGCCGCGTTCTTTTTTCATCGGTACCATCCCGAACAAATTGAATATCTTGGCGGCTGAAGGTCTCGGGAGCAACCACGCAGCTCAAGACAGTCTATTCAGTCCTACTTCACCTTACATGGTCTCTTCAGTTACAACCCCCCACGAATTTCAAGTTAATATTGTGCATATGTGATCCATCCGTATATTCCTCTCCTGAATCTGCCCACGCATAGTACTGCACCTGAGCGGAAGCACAGCCCATAGGGTAGTGAAATTGCTCAATTCTTGTCACATAGCTTCTATTACCCAAGTGGCCGTATCCTAGACTGGTAAAATGCTATGACATATACGATGAATAAACTAAACTGATAACATAGGACCCGGCGTTTCTGTGCTAGGTGTACTGTTACGCGCTTGTGCTAAATTTCGCATGTGCGTGTGTGACCATGGTTGTTTGCGATTTGTTTGTGGTTTGGCAAGGCATGTAATGAATGTGAAGAGAGCTGGAAAAGGGGAAGAGTAGGACTATAGTAATCTTCTGAGTAACATCTCAAATGCTCTCTTCCACTTACTATCTACAACCTAACCATGTTTGATGATACCACAGGCATGTACGGCAGGTTGACAGCAGCATGTTTTTTTTCCCTTGACAGAGCAATCATTTATCTTTTCGATGACCTTTATCAATCAAGCTACGTAATGTAGGAGAGTCAGTGTCCCAAAGGAACAGATCCAACTGGACAACGCGAACAGCCAGTTAGACCATAGCGAGGTTTACAACGAGAGAAAAATTTACATGTAAGAATCAAAGGACAACGACAACAATGCCCATTGACATTCCCGTAGTGGAACACTTACCGCGGGTCGTCACTCGGGCGGTTGACTTGTTTGAAAAAGTGCAGGATCGGATCTCACTATACGTACATTTATTTTAAGATGTGCGGCTCTCCCGTCACATATCACGAAACTTGGGAGTGTCGTGTGGGTTGAAAGCGATGAATGGTGCGAGGGACAGGAACACTTCATTGTGCGTCCTGTGGTAATGGCTTTAACGGGTCGACAGGTGATAAGCCGCGTATCTCTTTGTGAAGTGTCACCAGTATTTGAAGACGGGAAACCTCGCTGAACATGTCTTTCGTCCCATACAACACAGTACTCGTCTGGGCTAGAAACGCCTCACAGACCCATTGCTGCGCAATGGGTCTGGCAAATATATTCGCAAATGCAAATAGATTCGCGAAAAAATTCAAGTACATGGCCAACCCTACAATTTTAGTAGTAAATCAATATACATCCGTTTTTTTGCATACCTACTATAAGCAACCTGACTTACATGACTATATGAATTTATGATGAATTACCAAAATGTTTAACTCCTCTATCTGGGAGCGTTGAGGGCATTTTAGCGTTTAATATAAATAATATAAGTAATGTAACTAGTGTAAATTTTGACTAGTCTATGATAGAGCAAAACACTATACCAGAAAGTAGTAATATCAAAATCGTCAAAATTCCTGATGAGATATTGATCCTGCTTTGCTGAATTGCTAGTCTAATACAAGGATGTTTACTAGGTTGAGTGATATTACATACATGAATGCAGCATTTTTTTTAAAAAAAAATGGTATGACATGATTACAGCGCTAATTTATATGAGGAAGGAAGTACCAAAAATTTCGCGAATTCATTTGCATTCACGAATACATTTGCCTGACCTTGTGCTAGCATAGGGTCAAATTGGGCGTTTCTAGACCTGATGAGTAGATTTGATCCCTTCAGATTTTAACTTCGAATTGCTCTTGCCATCTGGGACGCGTTCAGTTTTTTAGACATCTACTCTGCTAGTTAATCGCGTCGTTAATTCGAGTACTAATGAGTACAAAGGGAAATGTTTGTACCTTTTGGTTCCTACTTCATTCGAAAAATGCTGAGATTCTTATGGTAATCTGATTCGCGAAGTTAGTTGCAAGTTTGGCCCCCAAATTCCCTCTTGGGCCAATCAGATTGCACCTCCCTCCACCTCCTGAGAAATTTGGAGTAACCCTGCTAGCGTAGTACCTCAGAGACTTTTGGCCTCTTATTTACCTACTCGGATGCATTCTTGGCTACAGATTTACTGCATATAGACTGCATATTTACTGTATATTAACGGGGAGGTCAATTTGTATGGCGGATTCCCCTTACGGGGAGCAAATCGAACGCGCCCCTGGTGTGCTTCCCTAAAAACAGTGTTGGTGAACTCTTGACGTTGAGTTGACGGGAAGGTGGGCTGGACGGGGTTTGTGGGTCCCAAGGTAACTGCGACCCATGGATAAAAAAGCATGCTAACCAGAAAGGGTATCTTCATTCTCTAGCTCTTTTCAACTCTCAAACTCTCTCTCAAGGACAGCAAAGAGGTCGTTACCAGAAGATGTCAAGGCTCTCTGCTCAGCTTACTTCACCCAGCCAGTCATCCTGTTATATATGATCTTCTCTCCGAGCTGATGACGATCGGGCCATCCGTAAGCTGAACCTGCCGCCTCGATTACTGTGCATATATCACAGCTCTGCAAAGACCACCAAAGGAGCCGGTGCTCATCATTCCTGCTCTGTCCATCTCGTAACCGGCAGCTTAAGGTCTCGAGACTCTCCCGGCCAGCGAGAGATAAGCCTTGTGCCCCAGACAACCAAACGAAAGCATGGACGTGATGACAGGTGTTGCCCGGAGCACTGAAGGTGCTAATGAATTATCAAGCTCCTTACCATATGGGGAAATATTGAAGCTGTAGCTTGAAATCTCAATGGTCAACGTGATGAAGTGGCACCCTTGGTTGTGTAGAGGTACCCCGTGCCTCGGGAAGTTTTGTCGTAATGCTGCCCCTCATTCAACTTCTCTAAGAGAAACAGAACTATATGTCGTCTTACTTTCCACTCCAGCAGCATTTCTTCTTGGACTGGTAGCCGTGATACATACGAACACCAGGCGAGGTCATCGTGGGTATTTCGGTTCCCGTGCTTTACCTACCTTATACATCTAGTCCGTGAATCATCTCCCCAGGCGCTGGGACGTGCCGTCTGTTCCTTCCCCACCGGGCGCTGGTTCCTTCGTCATCACCCCAACCTCTCTAGTGTAGGGCCATCGAGGTTCTCGCAGACTACGGATAAAATCGTCACGAAAAAAAAACAGATGCTCGTTTGAACAACGTTCACCTTTTCTGATACGACCGGGAATCCAGTCAACCAGTGAGTCGATCGCAACGAGAGACTCTTCACAGCAGAATCCAGGTATAAAGAGTCGGCAATCACTTCCACTTGGATGTCTACGTCTCGTCTCCTCACTTCTTCAGCTCTACTGAACCCGCGAAACCGCGTTGCGCAACCACGACACGGACCTGGTAACAACCCGCATCCCCTCAAACAGTGCCACCGCAACCTCACACGTCTCCCCGCGTCGGCGCACAGCCGAAACAGACTTCAAGCGCCAGAGTACCGTCCTACCGGAAGTGCCACCGCCAGCCCGGATTTGCTGGCACCCAAATTGCCGGTAACCTTGCCTAGCTCTGGTGCTGTGTCCACACCCGTCGCACAGACCCTGACACCATTCTGGACCCGCCCCCGGAGTAGCAGGACCCTAGAGCTAAAGACCCCTGGGACAGCCTCCTCCACGGCACTTGGCCTACCGCCACCAACGCCAACGTCGCCCCTCTCTTCTACGCCGCCCTACTCTCGCCTCCCTGTCGTCAGCCGCTTCCTGTCAGTACTTCCTGGGCCCGCTGTATTTCACACCCAGCTTGAATATCTGTCTTCTCCTCCACTTCACAACACCCAACGCCTTTCCGGATCATCGACTCTTCACCTCCTGAACCGGCGTCATTACTCAGTCATGTCCACTTCACCTCAAGATACGCCCAGCAAGGGCTCACCCGCTGTTGAGCGGGTCACCGATCAGCTGGAGAAGCCCTCTCTTGATGATCGCAGCTACCGGGTCATCCGTCTCCCCAATAAGCTTGAGGCTCTCTTGGTGCATGATCCCACGACGGACAAGGCCAGTGCTGCCTTGGACGTGAATGTCGGAAGCTTCAGTGATGAAGATGACATGCCCGGCATGGCCCATGCTGTCGAGCATGTGAGTTTCCACGCCTTGTTCATACATAGATGTATTATTTTTACTAACCCTGGTAACTTCTGGTTATAGCTCCTTTTCATGGGTACCAAGAAGTATCCGGTCGAGAATGACTACAGCCAGTATTTGTCGACAAATTCTGGTAGCTCTAATGCCTTCACTGCAGCAACTCACACCAACTATTACTTCGAGGTGTCTGCCAAACCAAGCAATGATGAGGAGCTCTCGGCTACCAACCCGTCGCCCCTTTACGGTGCTCTGGATCGTTTTGCTCAGTTCTTCGTTGCGCCGCTCTTTCTAGCCAACACCCTTGACAGGGAGCTTCAGGCTGTGGACTCCGAAAACAAGAAGAACCTACAGAACGATACGTGGCGGCTTCACCAGTTAGACAAGTCCATCTCGAACCCCAAGCATCCGTACTGCCATTTCTCTACTGGAAACCTTGAAACGCTCAAGGTGTTGCCTGAGTCCAAGGGCGTCAATGTTCGTGAAAAGTTCATCGAGTTCTACCAGAAGCATTACTCGGCCAACCGCATGAAGCTGTGCGTGCTCGGAAGAGAATCACTCGACGTTCTTGAAGGCTGGGTTGCCGAGTTGTTCTCAGACGTAGAGAACAAAGATCTGCCACCTAATGAGTGGACGGATGAAGCTCCTCTTACGCCGGAGCAACTCGGAGTCGTGACCTTTGCCAAACCCGTAATGGATTCACGAGAACTCAACATTACCTTCCCCTTCTTAGACGAGCATCTCTTGTTCGAAGAGCTTCCAAGTCGTTACCTCAGCCACTTAATTGGCCATGAGGGCCCGGGCAGCATCATGGCTTATATCAAGTCGAAAGGTTGGGCTAATGGTCTTAGCGCTGGTGCGTGGACTGTTTGCCCTGGCTCCCCTGGCATGTTTGACATTCAGATCAAGTTGACACAAGAGGTATGTCCTGCCTTATCCCGTGAATATAATTCGGATTGCTGACCAAAACGTACAGGGGCTTAAGAACTACGAGGAGGTTGTCAAAGTGGTGTTCCAATACATCGCCTTGCTTAGACAAACAGGACCCCAGGAATGGATCCACGATGAGCAAAAGATTATGGGAGACATTGATTTCAAGTTCAAGCAGAAGACTCAGGCTTCCAGCTTCGCGAGCAAGACAGCCGGAGTCATGCAACGGCCACTGCCTAGGGAATGGCTCTTGAGCGGAACTAACAAGTTACGCAAATATGATGCCAACCTCATCCGCAAGGGCCTTGATTGCTTGCGGCCTGACAATTTCCGTATGTCCATCGTTTCGCGGGAGGTGCCTGGGAAGTGGGAGCATAAGGAGAAGTGGTATGGGACTGAGTATTCCCTATCCAAGATTCCTAGCGAACTTATGGAGGAGATCAAGAAGGCTGCCGCCATTTCCGATCAAGAACGGGTTCCGGAGCTCCATCTCCCGCATAAGAACCAGTTCATTCCTACAAAGATGGAAGTCGAAAGGAAGGAGGTCAAAGAGCCAGCTCTTGCGCCGAGGATTGTGCGCAACGACGACCTTGTCCGCACTTGGTATAAGAAGGACGACACATTTTGGGTGCCCAAGGCGAACTTGATTGTCAGCTTGAAGAGCCCTTTGATTCACGCGTCTGCTGAGAACGTTGTCAAGGCCAGGCTCTTTACCGACCACGTCAAGGATGCCTTGGAAGAGTTTTCGTACGATGCCGACCTTGCTGGCTTGTCTTACCTAGTATCACTCGACAGCCGTGGGTTATTTGTTGAGGTATCTGGGTACAATGACAAGTTATCCCTCCTCCTGGAACGGGTTCTCATCACGATGCGGGATCTCGAGGTCCGCGACGACAGATTTGATATCATCAAAGAACGTCTGACCAGAGCTTACCGTAACTGGGAGCTTCAGGTCCCGTGGTATCAGGTTGGCGGCTTCACGGAATGGCTCACCGCAGAGCATGACCACACGGTCGAGGAGCTCGCGGCTGAGCTACCACACATTACCTCGGATCACGTCCGGCAGTTCCGGAAAGAGCTTCTCGCTCAGCTGCACATGGAGGTTTACATCCATGGAAACCTCTACAAGGAGGACGCTCTGAAGTTGACGGATATGGTCGAGTCTACCCTCAAGCCGAGGGTGTTGCCGCGTTCCCAGTGGCCGATCCTGCGATCATTGGTGTTCCCGCCCGGGTCCAACTACGTCTGGAAGAAGACGCTCAAGGATCCCGCTAACGTGAACAACTGCATCGAATACTTCCTCTATGTCGGTGACAAGAACGACTCTCTTATCCGTGCCAAGACACTGCTCTTGGCCCAGATACTCCAAGAGCCTTGCTTCGATCAACTCAGGACCAAGGAGCAACTAGGATACGTGGTATTCTCTGGAGTCCGTGCCACTTCCACAAGCTACGGATTCCGATTCCTCATCCAGAGCGAGAAGACGGCCCCTTACCTGGAGACCAGGATTGAGCTGTTCTTGGAAAAGATGGCGAAGTGGATCGAAGAGATGGACCCCAGGCAATTCGAGGCTCACAAGCGCAGCTTGATCGTGAAGCGCCTCGAGAAGCCCAAGTTCTTGGACCAGGAGACCAACAAGCAATGGAGTCAGATCCATAGCGAGTATTACGATTTCGAGATCTGTAAGTCCATAATATCTGAGATTGACCCCACTACCTTGAGTCTGTACTGACCTTTTCCCTTAGCCCAGCGTGATGCTGCTCACGTCAAGCCTCTTACCAAGGAGGAGATGATTGAGTTCTTCAAGTATTACATCCACCCATCGTCGCCTAGCAGGGCCAAGCTCGCTATCTACTTGGAGGCTCAGGCAAAGAGCGACGTGACGACTGCGCAGATCACCGAACTCGTCAAGACTCTGGAACTGGATGCCACTACCTCAGCCAAGGCTGCCACTGATCTCCAGGCGAGACTGAGCGCGGCTGACCACGATGAAGAGAAGGAGATTGCTGGTCTTAAGGAGTACCTTAACGGCCTCAGTGTTGCCGAGAACAAGATGGACGCCGCCACCGAGACATGGAAGAAGCTCCATGCTGAGAAGGTCACCGGGGTGGTCAAGGATGCGCCGCCGCCGTCGTCAAACGGCACGAAGCCCATCCTCGTTGAGGATGTGCGCAGCTACAAGGCTGGATTGCCAGTCAGCGCTGCTGCTAGGCCGGTGAAGGACCTGAGCGAGTATGAGGAGTTGGATTCCAAGCTTTAAGTGGAAGCATCAAGCAGCGCAGAATTCCGTATCAAACGTTGCTTTCGGAATCTCCGGGAAACAAAACTGTGATGGAAGACGTTTGTTTGTTGGTAGATGGATGTGCCAAAGTATGCGTTTGTCTGCCATGTTTAGACAGCGTGGGCAGTTGCATGTATGGGATGGAGTTCTCTCCCCTGGAAGACAAACCGAAAAGGCATTCGCTTGCAAGGAAAATACCCCTTTCTCCAATATTTGCAGTTAGAGCATACAGGTTCATAACGGTAGTCTTAACCCGGTTGTTGCTATGATGATGTGGTGTTTGGTGTAATGAACCAACATGATGTGTTCAAACAGAGGATGACTATGCTCGGTTTGAAGTACGAACATGCAGGTACAACGAACCTGTCAATACTACAAATGTTTCGAAAGAAAGCCCATTCCCCTGGGTGAAACAACGATGAGGGACGATATGGGGGCAAGAATAATGAATCATGCTATCCTAAGAATATCCCATTTTGAAGTTCCCAAGAGCAGGACTGACGAGGCGTGCTCGACGTGATGTACGTTTCATTCTTTCACATCTGTAAAAGTACATAGTCAAAGCACAACCATCATCGTAATAGAGTCCTTTCTCAGCTCGTCGTTTGATAACAGGACAAGGCTGGCAGGAGTAACACCTTCAGGACGAAAGAGAACGGAAGTTGCTGTCTGCTTGAAATGATTCACAGTCGACTTCATCTGCCTCCTGACTCGCGATCTGTCCCACTGTAGATTGGTACTTAAACTGATTAACTGACAACGGCGCTGATGACGTTCGTGCTTGTTTCAACTGTTCATTTTAAATCGTAACCTCCCTTTCTCCTTCTTCATCCTTTACCTTACTGTGGTGGTGAAAGAGCAAAATACTGCGCAGAGAAAACATCACTCCCCGCGAAAGACAAAGGTGGGAGGTTCTGTTAGAGATTAACGCTACTTCCCGCCCCTTTGACTGCCTACCACTAGCAGCGTGCCCGAATTGCGGGGTGTGCTCTTCCCCTTGCCCAGGGCGCTTCATCAGCCCTGGAACCCCCATTCCACAGGGTTCGGAAGGCGGCCAGGGCTTCATTCCATTTTACAGGTATTTTACAGTCGTCAGGGCAGGGCAGGGCAGGGCAGTGCAGTGCAGTGACGCGACCGCGATTCTGTTCACTTGCGACTGCGCTTGCGCTTGCAGGTTGCAACGACGACGAGACTCTTGAGGCGGGGGCACGGGTACTTGTTAAGACAGCCCCAGCTTCCGCTCTGGCAGAAAAAATCACAGAACCCACGGGTAGACAACGCCTAGAATTTTATTGGACAGAATCTCCCCGCTCTCCAAACCTGTCGCTCCAGCTTTTGTTGTTGGTAAGAACCTCAGGACAACCCTTTCAAAGGGACAACAGACCGGTTGTCAAAGTTTCTTTCAAATTCGATACCACTTCTGGCCACCACCAAAAAAAGGTACCAGGTTCCCGTTGACGTGACGCAACAAGTCTCCACGCTGTAAGRCCCGATTCCCGCTACTTGGCCTCCGTCGCTTTTTTCGGCTCCAGCGTGCCCTTGCTGAATGATCGATCGCCCGCCCGTCGAGGCGTCGAAAGTCCACTGGAAAGGACTCAGGAAAAAAAAACGACACTTCGAAAAAAAAACTTGAAGACTGTCGGGCCAACCAGTCCACCCCATGCACCACGGCTAACCTATCACGGACGCCACCACCAAGCGTTAACGCAACGACTCAGACCCAGCTTTATTGTCTGGCTTTGCTCCTGTCGTTGTCAGTCAGTCAGTCCGTCCCCGACCTGACCGTCTTACCTGCCTCAACCACTCAGCGCTCCGTCCGAGTCGCTCTACCGTGCCGTGGGTGACTACTCTACCGACTCGTCTCACTGGGTTAGGTTGTCACGACCTCCCCGATCTCCATCCGGCATCCTCCACCGCGCGCCGTCCCCCACTTCCCACCTTCCATCACACCGACCCAGCGCCTTCCGAGCTGCACAGGCAGCTCACCTTCACCACGTCTTCCTCAAAGAAACGGAGGATTACCCGCCAGTCGACAAGGGAGCAAGGACAGGAAGGGTCTACCGACACTGCCCTAGACGTGGTGCTCTCTACCGAACAAGAAGCAGACTTCGACCCGGCCTACTCCTTTGACCACCAACGTTCGACTTCCACATCGGCCTCTGCTTCGGCCTCTGCCTCCAACACCCCAACATACAGCCGCGGCGACTCGTTACCACCATCAGGCATTCCCCCGCACCTTCAGACCCAGTTCAGCACACTGTCTGGCTCTGCGACCGACGTCTCTGTCGATTCCGCCGCCAGTTCGCCCTGCGCTGCCTCGGCCGATCTCTCCGTTGACAACGACCGTGTTTCCGGGCAGCTCTTCGACTCGAGCTCGACTTTGCAGGCTGCCAATTGCGGGACCTTGAGAAATCAGTCTCCCTTCATCAACACGCCCCACCGTGTGCTCATGGGTGGGGCTTCAGAGCAGACACATCGATCTGGTTCTCCCCTGAAACGAAGAGCATCCAGCATGGATCCAGAGTATGAGAACGTGGACCCGCGGGAGGACGTCGATATGCTCACGGTCCCTGATGCCCAGCCGCAGGACCAACAGTCTGGGCAGGATGTGAAAGAGCCTCAGCCCATGGAAACAGACGCCGCCGGAGGTACAAAAGTGCCTGTCGCTGACATGGAACTGCCCTTGAAAACAGGTAAGCATGCCAGCTGCCCGTGCCTCGATTAAAACCGCGCAGGCTTCTAACGGAAGGAAATGCAGATATCCCACCTATCGAGCAACAGATCAAGACGATCGAAACACTTCTCAAGGCCTTCAATGATAGGGGCGCAAAAGAGGGAGATGTGGCATACTTGGTATCACGACAGTGGCTGAACAAGGCCCAGGCTTTCGGTGCAGATGGGAAGCCTACGAGCAAGGAGGCTTCAAGCGAGTCTCTTGGGCCGATCGACAACTCGGATATCATTCAAGCTATCTTCACCGACTCCGCTGACCAGCAGTGTGTAAAGCTAAAGCCGGGTGTGGGATCAGAGTCTGCTGAGCTGTTTCCCAAGGACGCATGGGACCTGGTGCTGTCATGGTATGGTCTAGCGCCCGGGCAAGCTCCCATTGTCCGGATAGCGCATAATACCGCGCTTGATGCCGCCAGCGAACCCAACGTTCAGTTTGAGTTTCATCCCCCCGTCTTCACCGTCCACAGGCTATGGTCGGCAGCAAGCCCTCTGCCCATCGAGCAGGAAATCAAGCTGAAGAAGCCGCCACCGCCCATCATTGTTCAAAGCGCATCTGCATCGTTTCACAACTTCCTCAAGCAAATCAAGGAGCTGACTGCTGTTCCTATGGATCGTAAAGTCCGGGTCTGGCAACGACTGCAAACAATTCCCGCCACAGAGGAGGCTTCGAAGCCCTCTGGCATGGAAACCCCTCCTGACTCTCCCGGGCGTTCCTCGAGCATACCCAACTTCCTACCTAGGGCTCCAGGCTCCTGGCCGGAAATGCTCGTGGATGTTGAAACTTTCAGCAAACTAGAGCGTGGCGTGGAGCGCGATCACCTCACAGCGGAGGATACCACAACCAATCCCAACTACAACGGGAGGAAGAGTCTGTCATTGGTTGGCCTTACTGTGGACCAAACCTTGATCATTGACGAACAGGTTGACCGGGATGATTACGTCTCAACGTTCTTCACCAAGGTGGCCAATGGCAACAAGACCGTTGGCAACGGCATTGTCGCTCAGGCCCGTGGTACTGCCAGCGGACGTAACAGTCCGGCTCCCCCGAGTGTCCTTAATAGGGGCCGGGTGCAACCCAGATCCGGTCGTACGCCAGGGTGCGTTGGCTTGCAGAACCTGGGCAATACATGCTACATGAATTCGGCTCTGCAATGCCTGCGGAGCGTTGAAGAGTTGACCAAGTATTTCCTAACTCACGAGGCGAAGAAAGAGATCAACCCTGACAATCCGCTTTCCCATAATGGAGACGTCGCTATGGCATACATGCGGCTGTTGGACGAAATATATAAGAATCCTGCGCCCAACTCGGTTGCGCCCCGTCATTTCAAAAGCATCGTGGGCCGATATGCCCCCGCCTTCTCCGGCTATGGTCAGCAGGACTCCCAAGAATTCTTGGGCTTCTTGCTCGATGGCCTACAAGAAGACCTGAACCGCATCAAGAAGAAGCCGTACATTGAAAAGCCAGACTCTACGGATGACATGATCGGTAACCCAGCTGCCATCAAGGAAATGGCCGAGAGGGTGTGGGATATCACAAAGAAGCGTGATGACTCGATCATTGCCGACCTGTTCACCGGCATGTACAAATCAACCCTTCATTGCCCTGTGTGCGACAAGATCAGCATCACGTTCGATCCTTTCAACAACCTCACGTTGCCCTTGCCGATGAGCAATGTTTGGTCCCGGACTGTCAAGTATTATCCCTTAAACGAACCCCCAGTGGAAATCGTTGTAGAGGTCGATAAGACGAGCGCCTTCAAGGCCATCAAGGAGTTCATTTCGACGAGGGTCGGTGTCCCTCCGGAACGTCTTGTTGGAGGCGAAGAGTTTAAGGGCAAATTTTTCAAGCAGTACGACGACATAACGGCGATCAACGAAGAGATTCAACCGGGTGACATTGCAGTGATCCATGAAGTGGAAGCGCCGCCTACCAATGTCAACGCCAAAAAGGCCAAGAAGCAGGCGTACAGGTCGCTGCTTGACGATGCCGAGGAAGAGCCCGCTCAACCTGCGTCGAATCCCCTGGCGGAACGTCTTCTTGTTCCGGTTCTACATCGCATGGACCCTAATGCGGGCGGTGCCAGATACYACAAGAAAGTGGAGGACATCCCACCGCCACATTACATTGTGTTGACGCCTCAGGAGGCTTGTGATGAGAATGTCATCCTCAGGAAGATTCTGGAGAAGGTGGCCACCTTGTCTACGTGGGCGGAATTCACTGCCGACGAAGAGGCATCGGAGGCTACGGATCCCGAAATGGTCAACGGCGCATCGGACATCGACTCTGCGGACTCTAAGGTAGTTGCCAAGTCCGTCGAGGGCGAGGAAGATATTGTCGACGTGACTATGGGCAACACTGGTTCTGCCGAGAAACCAACGGCGTCGCCAGCTCCTCAAACGTAAGTGAACCCCATGAGTATGTTGATCTGTACAGAGTGTCGCTAACTAGGCACGAAAGTAGTCTTCCGGCGCTGCTCAAGCGTTTCAAGTCGCAGCGGCCTAAGTGGGTTGACCCTTCAGTATTCCTGAATCCGAGCCTGCAGAACCTCTTTGCGATGTCTTACTTCAGGGAGACCCATGGCGGTGTTCCTACTGGGTGGCAAAGCGTCCAAGAGAACAGCAAATACGAAAGACTGAGCTCGAGGGCCCCTAAGACGGTTTCTTCGGATGTGGAGATGCGCAGCCCGAATGCCTTGGATGGCTCGGATGACAGCGGTAGTGAAGAGGCTTCCTCAGAACAGGTGGATTCCGTGACACGGATGGCTGACGAGTCGAGCGAGGGTTCGGATGCCCCGAAAGGAAGTGTAAGTCAAATCACCGCAGTGTCTCCAGTAATTCGGCCTATGTGGTATAGTGTGCTGACGCCTTGATCAGGATCGATTCATCGCTAGTCCTCCTAGGGGGGCCAATGCCGGTCCCCGAGGCAAGAACAAGAAGATGAAGGCTGGCCGCACTTATGGCAAGAAGGCTAAGAAGCGTTTTGAAAAAGAACAACTGAGAAAACGGGCTGCGGCCGCCCAGCAACCCATCGAGGTTCCTGAGCAAGATTACCRTGTCGACTCCGAGGAAGGGCCCCTTGTGCGTCTTGGCGAAGGCATCGTTGTGGACTGGTACGAGGACGCTTTTGAGACTGTCTTCTCCCCTACGAACAGGACCTACAACAAGATTGAGACTTTGAATGACCCGTCGTTGGGTGCCAAGAAGAGGCAACGGGAGCTGCGTAAGAAGCACGGTATCAGCCTGGACGATTGCTTGGCCGAGTTCGAGAAGGAAGAAATCTTGTCCGAGCAAGATACATGGTACTGCCCGCGTTGCAAGGAGCACCGTCGCGCAAGCAAGAAATTCGACCTTTGGAAGACGCCAGATATCTTGGTCGTCCATCTGAAACGTTTTAGCTCCGTTGGCTGGCGTCGGGATAAGCTGGATGTCCTCGTCGACTTCCCCATCGAGGGCCTCGATTTGACCGAGAGGGTCATCGACAAGGAGGACGGCAAGCAAGAGATCTATGACCTGATTGCTGTCGATGATCATTGGGGTGGCTTGGGCGGCGGCCATTACACTGCCTTCGCCAAGAACTTCGTTGATGATCAGTGGTATGAATTCAATGGTAAGACTTTTGGTTTGCTCTCAATATCGGCCGACACGACGAATGCTAACGTGGAGTAGATTCATCCGTTTCCAAGGTGTCCGATACCTCGAAGGTTGTCTCACCCGCTGCCTACTTGCTGTTTTACCGTCGCCGCTCAGACAAACCTCTAGGCGGTCCTAAGTGCGAGGAAGTTGCCCAGCGCTATTCCCTTGACGATGATGAGGAAATGCTGGACTCGGGGGAAGGCCAGCGTCTCGGTCATGGCTCCTCCCTTCGTGGGTCGCCGAGCGCTTCGAACGGAGCAGGTCAAATTCTCCTGCGAGGAGAAGTTGGTTCGGTTAGTGGCCGCGGTTTAATTGGCGACTCCGAACTGCCCTCCTATCAGCAAAGCAATGACACGATTACTGGTCCTGAGGTGCGGAAGAGCATTGAGTTTGAGGATGAGGGTATTGACCTACCGAACTATGAAGCTGCGGGTAACATGTCCGGCATGGCCTCTGCTCTCCCCGCAACCTGGAGCTTCGACAACATTCCCAAGACCGGCTCCGAAGCTAGTGGCTTGGACGACGAGATTGCGAGCGATGTGGCACAAGGCGACAACTCCGGCGACGAAGCTTCTGTCTTTGCTGGTATCAACGAATATGGCTCCGCTGTGGATTTCATTGGGCCTGCTGCACAGGACGACGATTACTCGGCATTCACTGACAATGTTCCGCCGCCGCCGTCAGTACAGGACCAGGACACCATGGACCAAATCACGCAGTTGACATGGGACCACAAGGAGCAGGTTCACGAGGTCTTCGTTGATGGTGGCGTTGACGACATTGACGACGATAAGGTCGCGGAGATTCACGTCGACGACCACGAGCAGCAAAGACAATCGCCAGCAGTTCAGGAACCGCCAAAGAAGCCGGAAGGGGGCGATAAGTCGTCGGACTAGTGGCGTCCGGCTTCGTTCGCGACCGCAGCATAGTTCAATCGGTTGCTATGATGTTTCTTAACAGCCTGGATCCCCTTTGATAGATAACAAATCCTTTTGTTGAAAGAAGGGAAGATGTCGACACCTCCCTGTGTGACATCACCCAGTGTCTGTCTAGTGTTTACCCTGCCTTCATGTTTCCTCCCAGCGTTTGCGCCGTGGTGGGCCTGCTTTTGTGTCACAGGCTTGGTAGCCTTGTTGATCGCTGTTGTTGGATGATTTTGGGTTGTGCATGGTCATCGGTAAAGGTTTCTGTTTGTCTTGAGGGTTGGTTTAGATGTTTCAACAAGCGCATTGTCGCATAACATGCATACACATACACACGCATAACTTTACATACATACACCTACATACATACAATGATCACAGCGAAGCCTGGATGGAACCCTTTCCCATTCGGGCAGCAGAGATAGAGAAAGAGGAGGTCTGGGAAAGAAAGGGGAGAAGGAAGACAATGAGGCTAGGAAAATAAAAGCTTTTCATATTGGAACATTGGAACATTAGCATGAGCATGGGGATAACAAGCGTCTGTTTATATGGTGTTATTGCATAGTCTAGTAGACACACCTCGAATATGGTTTGGCTTCTTGGCTCCATCCGAATGATATCCTCGGTGACTATAAAGCTCCTGCTTGCCATGTTCAGATCACCCAGACAGTCAGCGTAAGAAAAATAAATCTCCGCCAAACCCCTTCTCTCCACATATTCACCAAATTGTAAAAAGAGACCCTTACATCATCATCAACGAACAAGCTAACTCGGAGAATTTTCCGATTCCCCACGTTCAAGAAATGGGAGACGACGATCGTTACCTACTGAGCGGGTGCTGGCAAGCGGCTAGGCAAGGGACTGCGTGAGCTAGAGAAAGAAAGAATTATCAGGCCATGATATTCACGAGGGGAATCCACCAATTCCACTATAGTCCCTTGCTTGTGACTTGTGTGTCTGAAGCGAAGAAAAAAAAAAGAAAGAGAAACCGTTAAGATTGATTCCGAGACCCGGAGGCGGGAGGACCTAGGGGTACATGGAGGGATGAGTGGGAGATGAGTGGGATGAGTGGAATAGATGAGTGGAATAGGTGAGTGCTGCGGATCGAATCATGGCCTGATGATCGTGCTGACTGATGTTTGTAACGATCGAAAGTTTCCGGTGACTGGCGACTGGTGTAGTGTAGGTGGTGTAGGTGGACAGGGTGGTGATCAACGTATGTAGCGGAGTCAACTAGTTAGTGTGTGCGGTGGTTTAGGTGGGGGTGGGGGAAGACTTCGGAGCTACATGGGAGGAGCTACATAGGGAGATCTCTCCATACGTTTGCTATTCATGAGTAAGAAGGAACTGAGACGAACTACACTAGAATCTGGACACAGGAATGAAAGAAGGGTAGGGGGGTAGTCAAAATGTACCAAGTGCCTATATGATGTAGATAGGCTGGCTAGCTGTATAGGTAGTTGGCTAATAGTCGAATCGTGCGGTTACTGCTAGAGTGCTAGAGGTATAGTGGGAGAGTGGATGTGGTCGGGAACACTAATAAGACACTAGCTGGGACGATCGTCATCCCGCCGCCGAGAACGCCGGCGTCCCAGTCACGGCAGTCACGGCAGTCACGCCAGAGTAGATTGTCATGAAGGTTAGTGGGTTTTTGAGCGGGTAGTGTCGTTTTAGTTACCTCTAGGGTGCATTGTTTCAGGTGTGTGAATTTGGTTTAGTTGCTTGGACTTTGGAAAGTTGAAGATGGGGAGATGTGTATATGAAGGGAATGAATCATCAGTAAAGCTACAGAGACACTAACGTGGGAAGCTATGTGATGTAATAGCTTCACGAGCTCAGCTCAGGGTAGCTTGTATGTATATGCTACTGTTCTTTTGAGGGGCATCGAACTGGATCTAGGAAGAAGATGTTCTTTTGTAACCATGGTTTATGAAACTTTACCTTAGTTTAATCTTCCACCATCACCTACGTACCTACCTATCTACCTACGTACTTCATATCAGCTTTGCCCAAATTTCCAACCAAAACGTTCAGCCTTCGTTCAAAACGGGTGCTCCTCACACTGGATATATAGATGCATACCCCTCTCTTCTTCTCAAGAACCCCAGGGATGGACGGCACCAGTGGCTCAAGAGCGGTCTCACTCACTGACAAACCCCCAAACCCAGGCAAGGCAATGATCACCAACACCCCAATCTCGGTGACAAGATGTGTAACAGCAAGAGAGAGATGTGCAAGATGAGATGAGATCTTTGTGCGTTCCCGGATGAGAGTGTGATGGTGTTGACTGTGTAATCTGGTTCAGATCAACCCTCGGCAGAACAGGCAGCAAGATTAAGAATACCCAATACTGGCTCCCTCTAGGGAGTGAGACTGGGAGAGGAGAGGGGTGACTAATACCTAGTGTAAGTGGATATCGAAGGTGATCGACAGGGCTGAAACAGAAAAGGAAATCATGTTCGGAAGGGATGGGTGACGGTTCTTTTTGGAGGGAGCCACTTGGAAGATTAGTAGGTAGGTAGGTAGGTAGGCTGTTATGTAAAAGGTTTGGATGATAGGTGACGACTAGTAGTCAAGTGCCACTGAGGCTTTCATGTTTTCTTCTAGTTAGTGGGGGTGGCTTGTGATCTCCCAAATACTAGTTTTCAAAACATCCATATCATGGATGAATGGCCATTGTGAGAAACCCGGACCATGGATGAAGGGGGCATCCAAGTCAAAAAGTTTCGATATCATTTGCAGGTCATATAGTATGCAGCAAGGGCAGGGCAGGCACACTTCGAATACCTACGTCAAGTCAGTATCCGTATAGTGTATGTAGGCGACGACCAGGCTTCCCTTAAAAAAGTCCAGCCCACAACAGACACCTGACTGAATCATGTTGTGTGGCACGGGGCCGTGGCGACTCACTTCTCGACACTGCTGAAAAATTCTCCGTGGCATGTTAGGTAAAGTGAGGTCCAGTCAGTTAGAGGACTCGGTCCGTTGTCTGTCTCTTCCTTGCGAGGCCGTTCAGCATAGCGTGATGCATGTCTCAGATTGACAAGACCACCAATGTCCGAAGCGAGAGGAGATGCCTGGCATGCTGCTTGAGAAACAGCTTGTCGATGGGCGGCTGTCGTCAGTCAGGCTGAGCTGGAGGTGTAGTTGTACAGTCAAACGGCGATATCGGGTAAAGGTTGGCGATCGTCGCTCGCGGATTCCGACTATACCAAATTCAAACAACCTCGGCGAGACGACTAATCAATCCACTTCTGTCGGTCATCACCCACCCTGCCATTACATACTAATAGCCTAACCGTGGTTAGCTTGTTCCAGAGTTTGCTTCTAGAAGGATGTAGGTGACGAGGGCAAGATCCGGATGGTTGAAGTGAGGTGACTGGTTGGCCCAAATCCCACCCACAGGCAAGACAAGACAGGATGCGCATCTCCAGCTAATCCCCGGTCATGCAAGTCGAGATCTAGCGCCGAGCTTGATAAGGAAGGTCGTAGCATTGGTGGTGTGGGCGGGCTGCATGACGGATTGGTCAGACAATTCGTGTGTGTTTATTCAATACGGCAACGATGGGATACTGGAAATTATTCCCTCTTTCCGTGTTGCTCTGAGCCTCTGAGGCCTTCGATTCCCTGGAGCTGGAGGTAGATGGTGGAGGTGGTGACAGGCTGAGGATTAGAGGTTAGAGTCAAGGTACAGGTACCCGCCTACCACCAAAATGGAGAGCCGGGCACCGAGATGATGACATATCACAGTGGGGTGGAGAACCGCTGAACAGCATCTTTACGCCGTAGCATTTGCCAGGGCTCTAGGGGCCTAAGGACGGTCCAAAATGGATCCTCTTTTGATGGTCGAGAGAGGAAAAAATGCACTCGTACCCGTATAAGACAGCGCTGGATTTTCTACCCAACCTTCTAATCTACATGATATTGGGCCCTGTGAGGGACTAAAGGTGGATATTTCCGAGGCGAGTTAAACCCAGACACGCCAGGTCTGCAGCAAAGGGCCAAAGAGAAGCCAAAGACAATCCATGCCTTGGCAACTTGCGCGCACGAAAAGCGAAGGCCTGGAGATTTGACCCATGCCACTGTGACATATACGAGCCTATACAGGGAGGATCAAGGTGTCAATGTGGCCGATATAGTACATATGCGAAATGTCCAAGTGCATGTAGACAGCTGAAGGCGCGTGGTGGAGGTCGCCCCGAGGTCGCCGACTCCGAAGACCACTCCGCATTGGGACGCCCTCAGCATTCGATGGCAGGATGGCGAGGTTGGATATCGGTGCATGTGTAGCTTGAACGGGATTTCCTGTGAGACGCCGGCCGACGACTTTGCCTGGGACCAGCACCGAGATCTGATCAATAGCTGTGCCTGCGAGTGCCTGTGAGTCCCTGTGAGCCGTCAGCATCGGTGCTGTCGGGTGCTGTTTGTCCCGCGCCAAGTCGGGATCCTGTCCACAAAGCCAGAGAAAAACAATTCCTTTCTTGGTCTATCGGGATGCTGCACAACTTCCTGGCCTTGCTCGCAAATGTAGAGATGGTGTTGACAATCCTTGGCAGCGCTAGTGGTCCTTCTGATTAACCACCACAACTGCCCCTGATGATGCGACTGGGTTGTGCATGTTTGGAGACTCTGGCACGCCTGGGCATCCAGATGATCCAGCTGTCGTACCTGCCGCAAAACGGGCACACAATCGAGTCCACAGGTTGCGCACGTCGAGTGTCGCAGCCATCTGAAAGGCCAACAGAAGTGAGAATGTTCTTTCCTTCGAGAACAAGATGTGACAGTGGGCCGTGCAGCGCAGGCCACCAGGGCCACACAGACCACTCCCAGACCGTGGAACTCGAAGTCGAAGCGGCTGCACGGAGAGCAATTGCCCAGACGGGCCACGGCGGACGGGTCTCTACGGGGGCACGGGGGGTTAGCTAATCCGCTTTCGCAATCATGATGGTCAACGATCAAATTTTGCTGCACCCCTTGTGGGTCCGTGTTTTCGGCCCAGCTGTCAAGAAGAGGGAAAGCGCACACAAGGTCGGCCACGGCGACGAGTGACGCGACAGTGACCACCACCTCGACCACCGTACCGTATTCGCTGACGCTCCAGAGGAAATCCGGCCGTGGGACCTGCGGCGAGATGACAATCTGTGGTGCGTCCACTCGCAGACAAGAATGCGTCGAGTCGTGTGCTGTGAGGGTGCAGAGGATGCTGCAGAGCGTGCCTCAGGTGCTTCCTTCAACTTCAATGGTGCGTTGCTGTGCGCGCGGGTGGGCGGGAGAATAATCGTGGGCCGCGTTAGCGCGTTCGATGATTTTTCTCGAAGACGGCCAGAAGCTGGGGCTGTTCGCTGATGGACCACTGAAATGTCGTGCCAGCGATACCTTTCCGTTCGCGCAGCAGCTTCCCCAACCGTTGCAAGGCGGCCAACCCTGGCTGCCCATGCCCTCCTCCCATTCGCTCCTCACTTGAGGTTTGGCCGAGCCTGACTGGCTCAAGAAAGGGGGACAGGGGCCTGCACTCAACCACCCCAATCTGAAAGTCACCTTGTGGTACCTGGCGACACTTGACCCAGAGGTATCGACCTTGCCTGCTTCCCTCTGCAAGAGCTGTCGCGCACAGCACACCTCGCTCTCGCCAAGCAATGTGTGGCATTTTTTCAACAATTTTTTTTCTTCCGTCTTTTTATGTTTTGATCTTGACGTGACAGGCCTAGCGGGTGCTGATCCACGGGCAGGGCATCGGCCAACCCGAGTGCCATGCCGCGCAGGTTCGGTGGATGAAACGAAAGCGTTAGTGCAGCGCTGGATGGGTTCCATGCCGGCTTCTACCAGTGTTCGGTCGCCAGGCTCGCGCGTCATCCCGGGCAGCTCCCAAGCCAAAACCAATTGGACCAAAGACCAGCAAAAAAAAAATAGATAGAGTATAAGAAGCGAACCCCGCCCTTGGAAACCCATGCCTATCAAGAGCGAACGGGTCTAGCCTCTCCCATTTTATTAGATTTGCGTTTACCAATTGAGCAACCACCACATCTCCATTGGGGCCGTGGCTGTTCCCTTTTGTCGCCGGCCTCCCTGTCTTTGTCACATTCCAACCACTGCCGCCGTGGCAGCCAATATCGACCAACAAACATCTCCTGTCCAATGTACGTATAGCATCGCCCCGGCCCCCCCCTTGTTGAAGGTTTATGTTCAGGTTGTCACTCACACTCGGGTCCCGTCCGATTCTTTGCCCATTGTCCAGAGGTACCTGCCCTCTACTTCCACAGCAAGGTACATGCACCTGTACTTACCTTTCCACTTGCCTGGCCTGCCTGCCTACCCAGTGTGTGTACCGAGTACGGATACTGCTACCGTTAGCACCTCTCACTGTAGGGTAGCGAGTTCCAAACTCCTTCCACGCCCTCCCCTATCTCTTCTCTCCCGTCCATGTCTGCCACTACCTCCCAGGCCCTTGGCGATTCCATCCTTCCTTTTTGTTTCTTCCATCCTTCCTTCTCGTCTTCTAATTTCTCTCGAGTCTCAGTCTGCTGAAGCACGACCACGACCACCACGCTACCCACCCGTTACATGTCATCAATTACCGACTACCCGCGATTCACGGCACAATTGTCTAGACGCGCATGTCGTCGTCGCCGGCCTTCTGTTCAATTTGACCTTCTGTGCGTCGCCTTTCTAATTCCCGACCAGCCAGGCAACTCGACCTCGATCGGCCCTTTATAGCAGCCTCTTCGCCTCCCTGAGCGCCTCGACAAGCATCCCTACTCGCCGGATACCGCAACCCCAGATTTGTATTTCATTGTCGCCTGCCAGCATTTCCAGTCAACTTTCGAAACTCGTGCTGAGACTTTGGGGCCTGCATCCCTCGCAATCGCACCGCTCGCAATCATCTCGCCTTCGGAAAAGAGAAAACCGTTCAAAGATTGTACCAATTAGTGGTCGCGTCAAAGGAGGCATCGGCGTCCAAACGCTGTCGGAGTCGTCTTGGCCTATTTCGGGTCCCTCTCCCCGAGGCTAAAACAAGCATTGGCTAGTTTCGGTGCGTCGGCAAGAAACCCAAGCATCCGAGGTTGTGGTTTTGATCAATCATCTTTTTTTGGCACAAGAGTGCAGTCGCAGGAGACTTTGGTCACTACCAAGAGTCAACATGGATATCATGGAGGAACCACAAGTTGCCATGGAAGACATCCACTACCGTGTTATATACGTCAACCGCTCAGTATCCGAGGACCGCTGCATCCAACGAAGCGCAAGGCATTTGGACGAGGATGTTGCAAAGACGGAACCAAAATGCATTGCCGACACTGTGAAGTGCATTTTGGAAGTTTTCCCAGAAGGTTTGCGGGGCCGCTGATAACCATCCTTCATGTCGACCTTTTGTGCTAACAGTTGGACGCAGCTTACTTGTGCAGCACTGAGGGTGCCTGCATGTCCCACTGGCTCAAGCCCCAAGAAGACCACGAGGCCGATCTTCAACCAACGATCATCCTCTTAGACACCCCTTACCAGCAGTTCTTCCCAGCCCAATTTCCGAATGAACGCAGAGACGAGAGCCACGATGGCAACTCGTACGGCCTCTCGTTACTTAAGAAGATCGAGTCCGAAGCTCGTGCTCGCCATCTCTACGAGCAGGTTATACCTGTCCCACTCATCCAATTACCCGACGCCATGAACAACGTCAGTGGGGCCGATAGGACGAGGATGCGACAACAATGTATCGACTTTGGGGCCAAGGCAGTCCTATCGGGTCCCCTGAATGCTAAGAGCATCACAGTGATTCAAGACAGGGCATATTACGCTTACAAGGACGCTCTCTCGAGGAAACAAGCATTGGCGGATGTGCGTAAGGGCAGAAAACGATCGCTGATTGCTGTGTTCAACGATACCCGGCCGTATGGTTATCTCCGCGAATACCTGGTGGAGAGTCTGATTAAGAAGATCTGCAGCACCGAGGACGACAGAGATGATGACATCTATAAGGCCAATATCTCAGTGTGCCCAGAGAAGCGAGCTGATATCTCCCGTGCCATCAGCACATGGCATTTCGATGCTCACAAGTTTGACTACGACGAGCTGATAGTCGCAGCCGAACTTACACTAAACCATGCCTTATCCATGCCGGAGCTAAAGGCATTTCGCATCTCGCCAACGCAGTTGCAAAATTTCCTCAAAGCTTGTCGGGCTGCTTATATGGGTTTTGTGCCATACCACAACTTTCGACATGTTATCGATGTTCTACAGGCAACTTTTCACCAGCTGCTCCGGATTGGCGCATTGCCCCCTTATCCAAACGTCAACGGTACTCATACAAGCCCAATCGCAAAATCCTCTGCGACACCCTCAATAGGTCCGGAAGAAGCCTTCACCCTCCTCCTTACTGCCATTGGTCACGATGTTTTGCATCCCGGTGTCAACAACGGCTTTCTGATCGAGGCCCGAGCGCCTCTCGCGGAGCTCTACAACGATCGCTCAGTACTGGAGAATTTTCACAGCACCAGCTACTGCCAGATTCTCAAGCGACATTGGCCGATGTTTTACGAGAATAGGCGTCTGCGCACGTTGATGATCAGTTGTATCCTGGCTACGGATATGGCCCTTCATTTCGACTACATGGCAAAACTCGGAAACTTGCAAAAACTTCGAGCTCAAAAACCTGATCTTGACGGTTGGAATGAGAAGGCTGTCGATGAGGCGAGGGTGCTAGTGTGCGCTCTTATAATCAAGTGCGCTGATATCAGTAACGTCGCACGGAGACACGATATCGGGGCACAGTGGATGCACCTGTTGAATGACGAACTCATATTGCAGACTCAGATTGAGAGGGATATGGGTCAAAAGACGGCACTTGTCGCTCCACCATCGACGAGTCTCGACGGCCGGATCAGGTCCCAGCTAAAATTCATGGAATTGTTTGCCTTCCCTCTGTTCCGAGGCGTGGCAGATATCTTGCCCGGTCTACAGTTCTCCGTTGACGAAATGGAACTGAACCTCACTCACTTTGAGAATCAACTCCTACTCCCCTCGGCAGGATCGACGATGGAAAATCAACCTGGCATCTCTAAATATAGCCCCCCGCCGAAATGCGATTCGGAGCCCCCGACAGAAAAGAGCGCCCTCAATGGAAGACCTAACGGTGTGCTTCCTAGTCTTACGACCACCGACTTCTCCCGTGGAGGTGCCGGGTTACACGGATCGAACCGTCAGCGGTGCAGTGAGGCGACCGAAGGCAGCTCAGCACCCTGCTCGGGAGAGTGGGGTTCGCAGGCAAACAGCGCGACGACGGGCAAGATGCCGCTCTCGCCTAGTACCCAGGGCACGAGCATCATCAGCAGGGACTCGATGGACAAATCTGTCGGTGTTCCTGTGACGACCGTCACAGCGCCAGACTCTCCGACTGCGATTCCTGAGGCGACCAAAATGTATTCGGACCGAGATCAGCTGCAAGTGAACGAAAAACTCGATCATTTTATAAGCGATGACGAAGATAATATGTCTAACGGAAACGGTCACATGAATGGCAGCGGATCGACATTAGGACAGGAATATCTGAAACCAGAACAAGACACCGGCAACGGCAAAACGATGAAGAAGAAGGCGAGCCTGATGGGTCTCAAGAACAAGTTCTCGTCCAAATTTTCTTCGTTCACCAAATCGAAGAAGGGAAAGACATCATGCCCCGCAAGCCCCGAAAGGTCAGCAGATTCGATGGGATAGAGTGCCATCTCTCTGCTTCGGCTTTCGTCGCCGCCTCCGAAACAAGGCAGCATGCTTGTCGTCCCGGCAGATGATAACGATGCTACGCTCTCGGATTCTTCACCCGATATTGTCAAGCGCGCAAAGAAGTGGAGGCCTAGATCCAGCGGCTCATGAAGCTTTTCCGCTGCAGATCGTGCAACATCGATGATACCGCAAAAGGATCTGATGACGTTGACGCATAGTGTCTCCTTATCCATCTTATCTTTGGGGTGTTGTCGAGACGCTTACCCTCATAACACCGCCGCTGCTGAGCCCGGGTGCAATTTCTGGATTGGGGTTCGCGAGATTCTCACGGAACGCCAGCCTGTGGCCCATTCATCATTGGCTCCGCAAGTCTTAGATACCGACTATACGCCCTCTCAATCGGCATCGTATGTTGGTTGACACTGGCCTACTGTACGCCCAAAGATTATAAGGAGTGTCAGTGTCGTCTCCCGGTCCGGGGGGGGAGAGGATTTGTTCTGGATGGGTTTGTGGACCAGTACACAAACCTCTCTTATTCACATGCGGTTGCTCATTATTAGGTTGGGACAGTAAGGGGATGGGGAGGAAAGATGCATTTATGATTATTGATTGATCGAGTTGGTTGGGATTAGGAAAGGATGCACCGGCGAAATTACATACGTATACACATGATTAGGAAAGGCAAAGGGAGGGGGAAAGGGGAGAAGGGGACGGAGAGCATTTACCATTGGGCTTCTTTTTTTTCTTCTCGTTGGTTATTCATTCTTCTTTCCGAGTTTGTTTCACACAGACGCACGTTTTCTCATCCTCTCTGTTCTTTTATAGGAGGTTTTACTACTACCATTCCATTCCCCCCAAGAGCGAGAAAAAAAAAAAAAAAAAAAAAAAAAAAACTCGACTCTATTCTGGGCTCATCCGAGGAAATAAAAGAACTCGCGAATTCTCCATCAGTTGTGTCAGTGTATTACTAGAGGTTTACATGGGACTTGCTTCATTCTTATCACTTCTTCGTGGTTTTTTTTTTTTTTTTTTTTTCCCTTGTTTACCTTTCTTGACCTTCAACATGATACCTCCTTTTTGGTTTCCTTTCGTTTCTTCTTTCTTTCTTGTTCTTCCCTTTCTTTCTGTTCCATGGTTTGTTTCTTCATTGGCTTGGTTGGGTTCGGGCTCATCGTCATTGGATTATCATCACAACATTACTAGCTGCTTAGACTTCCCCGGAGTTCAGTTCTCCCTTCAACATACCCAACCCAACCCACCCATCAACATTGTTATTTTCCTCATCCTCCTACGTGCAGTGCCCTCTCTCTTGATTGAGCCAGTCAATATCTTATGTGTGAGGAAGTGAGGAAGGATGAATTTGAGCTGAGCTGAGCTGAGCTGAGCTGAGTGGTTGCCAGTGAACCAAAATATCGTAAAACAGAATGATATATGAAATTACCATCTAACTTTGCTTGACTCTTTTTTTTTCTGCTCGCAGCCTCTGCCTCTGTCAATGTAGCTGCTCGTCTGTCGTTCGTGTGAGACGCATGCCGGGATCATGAAGATTCTCCAACCACAAGATATCTATATGCGTTCATTCTTATACCCAACCACTTTTGAATTCCTCGGAAAGCCAGACAGCTACTGCTAGGTAAGCACACTTGCCTCTATGGACACAAGGCAGCAGTGTATGGTTACAATAGGAAGTATTCAACAGATGGGCGGCAAGTTTTCTAATTATCAGTTCCTAAGCACAAAGATTCGACGACGAGACATATCGGTTTTGAAAGTGGAGGCGGATTCAACCAAGTCGTGCAAATATGCCTCTGATAGTGAAACTGTAAGCAAGAGACAAATCTCTGCGCATACTTGGTCACTGTACACAATTCAACATCTTGATAGTATTACAACATTCAAATATTCGCCGAGCTGTTGACAATGAAAACAAATCCCATTCTGTATACAAACTCTACCGGGTGCTGCTGTCCATTACGCCACGCTGTGTCCTGCCTGAACCATCAAACAGACGCGAGCTCTCTGACACTAGCCAAGTTATCCGTATAAGGACCCTATGGTCCTTCACCATGATGTATACACATGCCCTTGTCGTAATCCAAACCAATCCCTTATCGATCATTATCCATCATACACTCATAAGATCCGCTTTCCGGTTGCGGGTTTCCTGTTACGCCATGAAGCGCTTACTGCTCGAACCACTCACCGCCCAACCACCTGTTGAGGAAGTCAAGCGAGTTCTCGGGCTGATCCATGGGCACCATGTGGCCAGCCTGGTAGATCTGCATAAAGGTGAAGTTTCCGGAGGACTTGACCTTGCCGTACTCCTTGTCAGCCTTGGGGAGAGAGAGGTCCTCAAGCTCGGCCTTGTTGAAGCCCTTCTTGCCGGGCCACTCGAGAGCCTCGCTCCAAGCCTTGTTGCCGAGCCAGTTGCAGATGAAGTCGGCATCACCGGCGTAGATGAGGACGGGGATCTCCTTGAGGATGCCGGGGACAAGACGGTGGAAGGGCTGCATCCAGTCACCCTGGAAGAGGAAGTTGCGGTTGATATCAAAGTTGCAGCTGTCATAGCCCTCAACCTCGACACCGAGAGCATCCATGACATCCTTCTGGTTCAGGTAGTCGCTGATCCAGCCAAGAGCGCTGTAGCAGAGGTTGTTATCATCCTCGCACTTTCCACGGATGTCATAGACATTCTGGCCAGTGCGCTGGTAGGGGCCGATGAACTGGTTGTTACAGTAGATGGCGGCAGGAACGCACGACCAGACACTGCCGCTCTCGTAGCAGTTACGGATAAGAGACTGGCATCTGGGGAGGGCATTGTCCATGCTGCGGCACTCGCTCTCGCTGAGAACGGCGGGGTAGCCACCCTCACCGCAGGCCATGGGGCGGTAGTGCTCATACTGGGTAAGAGGATCAGTCAAGCCGTTACCGATGAGGACGGACTTGAGGTTGATGTTGCGATCCTTGTGGGACAGGATCTCCGAGGCAAAGACAGGGATGTAGTGGCCAGCATACGACTCGCCAGCAATGTGGAAGTCCTGCTTGGCATACTCAGGGAACTGGTGGAAGAAGAGGGTAAGGAGAGCGTAGACATCCTTGCCGGCAGCGACAGTGTTGCTGACGGCGTTGCCGGAGTACGAGTAACCGACGTTGACGGGCTGGTCAAGGAAGATAACGCTAGCGTTGTTGTTCCAGGCGTACTCGTTGTTGACAACCTTGAGCTTCTTATCAATGGAAGAAGGACCGAGCTCAAGGAAGAGACCAGTGAGCGAAGAGCAGCCGGGGCCACCGTTCAACCACAGAACGACGGGGTCGTTCTTGGGATCGTTGCGAGACTCGAAGAACCCTGGACAGTTGATATTAGCATCGCGATGACTTTTGTTGTTTAGGGCAAATCAAGCGTGATGGCTTACAGTAGAAAAGGTGCTTATCGTTGGCCTCGTCATCAAGGTAACCGCTGTACTGCTTGACCTTGTCGACGCCGAGCTTGGAAGGATCGACCGACTTGACGCGCAGGTTGAAGTTATCGAGCCGGCCGCCAACCTCACGATGCTTTTCGCCGTCGGCGCCCTTCACCCACAGCTTTTGGACATCGGCGCCCTTAACGACGTGGTCCCAGTCCTTACGGCGCTTAGCAGCCTTGGGCTTGCTGAACCAGGTAGGCTTATCGAAGGCATTCTCGGGAACGAGAAGCTTGATCTCGTCCCAAAGGGCCTTGGCCTGGGAGTTCATGCCATTGAAGGCCTCCTCGAAGCTCTCGAGAGTGGTGTGCGCGAACGAGTCGGCGACGGGCTTAATGGCGTCATGGGCCTTGTGGAAGTTGTCGGCAAGGACATGCTGGGCCTGGTTCTGGAACGAAGCTGCCGACGCGGCCGAGGCAGCTCCGAGGAGCACGGTTGAAGCCGAGATCCTCATTGTGATGATGATAGGAGTGTGGTGTTGTGATACAGATGGATGATGAGAAGAAGATGGAAGAGAGGAAGAGGAAGGAAGAGGAGGTTGATAACGGAAATGGATGGACAAGCAACTGCCAAGGTACAACGCCCGGAACCGAGCTTCACCGGACGCGGATGCAACAGAAACCCCCAGGATTTGGGGCAAGCTGGCATGGGATTGGATAGTCGCTGCGCCGCCACATGAGTGTGTGCCTGGGTATTGGTCAGGTACCTTGCAGGGCGGTCACGCTGGTCACGAGAACGGACGCCTAGCCGATCAGCCAAACAAAATAATCACCAAACGGCTGTTAAGAAGCCGCCCATAAGGCTTTCACCGCCATGTCTAGGCCTTATTTTCTTGTACAGTTTGGCTTCAAGACGTGGCGCCAATCAACCTGTCAGCCCCTCATGTCTGATAAGCTTCGTCATTGTCTCAACCTCTCCAACAAGGTCGCCTCGATGCGACTCCATGTCCACCGCCCGACAACAGCTCACTCATTTCCTTCTCATTGCTGATAAATTGTCCATATCTGATACTCCAAACTCCGGGTATAGGAGTGTTGTTCCCAGGAGGAGATGAGAATCCTTCACGGGACTCCAATAATCCTCATGAATCGCGCATTATGCAACGCGATACCCCTGGAAGATATCAGACGAACAGCGATTTTGTGCTGCTTTCCTGGCACGTTCGGCTCAAATAGGCGCCAGCTTCAGAGGATATGTGGAAATGGCTAGTTAGAAGGATCCCTTGTGAAATGAATGAGTTCAATCTACATTCCCGGTCTTCGAAACTGAAGAGGCATCACTTCGCGTCAGTCTTTATCATCTTGAATATCTGACGAACCCGTCTCCAAGCGTGATGTTGTGGTATCGACAACAAGAAGACCCACCGACTCATCCGATGGACAAATGGTCTCGCGTACTTGACTCCAGAGCCCGCTTTTTGCCCGCCGTCAATCGTCATTCGGCCTAAGGAGCCGATGGGGCGGCCCATCAGACTGGGCGGCACGGCGGGCAGGCGGGGCAGACCTTCAAGGCCCGGGCTCTGCCTGCAGCAGAGAAAAGTTGCGGAGACCAAGAATTTCCACTTGTGCTCCACGGGCATATCATTATCTGTTACGGGCGGATTCTCAGAGAAACTCCAGGAAGTCAACCTGTATGCCCGATTTCTTGAAACACATAACAGCTGTTTAGGAAAGCTAGCCAAACATCCTATATAACCGATTGTTACCGCCTTCGAATCCATTTCTAACAGCTCCATTTCCCGGGAATCGATATCGCCTAACTACAAATCCGTACTCTTTTCGCGACAACCACACAACCACCGCCAAAATGGTGATCCAACAACCCTCCAACCAGATTAAACTGACCAACGTCTCCCTCGTCCGGCTCAAAAAGGGCAAGAAGCGTTTCGAGATCGCCTGCTACAAGAACAAAGTGCTCGAATGGCGCTCCGGCATCGAGACCGATCTCGACAACGTCCTGCAGATCCCCAACGTCTTTTTGAACGTGTCCAAGGGCCAGACGGCGCCGACGGCCGAGCTGCAAAAGGCCTTTGGGAAAGACGCCTCGGTCAATGACATCATCCTCGAGATCCTCAAAAAGGGCGAGATGCAGGTGGGCGAGAAGGAGCGCGGCGCGCAGCTGGAGCGCGTCCACAACGAGGTCGTCTCCATTGTCGCCAGCAAGCTGGTCGATCCGCGCACCAAGAAGGTCTACACCACCGGCATGATCGACAAGGCGCTGGACATGCTCAGCTCGCAGGCGCATCAGCTGCAGGCGCAGGAGAAGGAGAAGAAGGAGGCGGGGAATGCTGCGAGCGGTGCG
>RANY01000191.1:0-46427 GCA_009805235.1 Neurospora pannonica FGSC 7221
CACGAGAAAGAGGTGCTCACGGTGAGCAGAACACCATCGTGAGCAGATACTCTAGGAACAAGACCTCAGGGAAAAGCACGGAGTATAAAGGGACGACTGGAGAACTCAGATTGTCAGATAGTTCGACAGTAGTCAATTGATCATTATCACCGAGACCAGTATCACGCACGCATACTTGTTGTGAACCTTTTGGCTTCACCGAACGTCTTCTGATAGTGTTYTACCTTCAGCTATCYCATTTAGGCAGATCAGACTGCCGTTCGTCACATATAATATAGGACTAGTATCCTCTTTACCGCTGGATAATTAATATCCTCTAAATAATATTAGCTGTTAAGGATTCGGAAATCGTTATTTATAATATCGTAAAAAGTGTAAGAGTTATTAGGAAAGCCTTCTTAGCCTATACGTAAATATATAAAGCGCTCGTCTGTATTAATAGTACCTATTATATTTTAGGTAATAAAGCCTTTCTAGGTAATCTATACTAATATTTAATTAAGGTTTATACGTATAGTAAAGCATTTCCTATTTACTACGCTAAAATAATTCTGGAAGTAGGGATACTATTTTTTAGACCGCCGGATTTTAAATTAGATTTCCGGATCGGGTTATTTAATAAAGACAATTGCTAATTTAAAGAAATATTCTAAGACGTAGTAGTGTGACGATGGGGATCTTGCAACCCTAACATGGGTACTGCAGTCTCCACTCGTCCCATCAGGAAGGCAGTAGAGGCTGGCAGAATCTGGGCTCATCCCATATAAAGATGCACTCTAGAGCCCAGCTCTCAATCTCTCCCTCTTTTCTTCTTTAGCTTTAGTTATTTATTCATTTGTNGGCTGGCAGAATCTGGGCTCATCCCATATAAAGATGCACTCTAGAGCCCAGCTCTCAATCTCTCCCTCTTTTCTTCTTTAGCTTTAGTTATTTATTCATTTGTACCCAACTACGCGATACGGAACTACGTGAGCTGGTGCATCGTAACAAGTAGAAGATGTTATATTATATAGTAAGTAAATATAGTAATATTTAATATAGTATTAATATATAATATATATTAATTTGTAGATAGTATTAGGACTATAATAAAATTTAATAGCTATTTTCGTTATAGATAACTCCTAGGTTACTAGGTTAATACTTATAACGAGCCTATATTTACTATTGAAATACCGCTTATCCTTTAAGCCACTATAAAGATAAAGCTAGAAATAAAGGGTATTGAACGTATCCCTAAATATATATAAAGTATTAAAGAAGAGGTTATTTAGTAGGGTAAAGTAATAATTTACTTCCAATTTAAGAAAGAGAAGGAGCGTTTTATTGAAGACCGGTCGGATATTATTTAATAATATAACATTAAATAATATAAGGACATATAGAATAATAACGGTACTAGAAGCGGCGAATTCTATTTATATCTAGAATTCTTTATTAAATTCGTCGTTATTATTAAGCGCTATTATGAAGATTACTAAATAAATAAAAATAAAACAATATAGAGGAGGAAGATAATTCAATTAAATTAAATTAGACTAGAAGGTATTTATCAACGAATCGGTACTCAAAATTAATTAACTTTTTTAATATATATATATATATATATATTAATAAGGCGTTGTAACTATAGGGTTTATACGCGCTAAAAATCCAAATTTTTAAGGTATTTTTACTACGTTAATTTAGGATTTTCAAATAGTACGGCAACAAAGAATTGTAATAAGGATCCCAAAGATTCTAGCTCTCTGTGAAAGATTAATCCTACAAGTGATAAGACAACAAGACTAGAAGCCACAAATCAAAGTAATATTAAGTGTAAGGAAGAAAAGAAAGCTGTCAAACGAGGGCATCACGGTTCTGGACATATAAGTCAGAACTGCCACTCGTTCCCGCCTTCCCTTTCCGTACGGTCTTATCGATAAGAACATGAGCCTCATTCCATCCGATGTGTCGTGGTAACCTGTCCAGCCATGCCATGACACTCTCTAATTAGTTAAATATATATCTTTAGGGTAGTTTAGAGGAAGTTGGAGAAAGTATAACTTAATATAACGATTTGCATAAAAATAAGGTTTTTAAACCGAACGCTACGCGAGCGCAATCTGGCAATATACTTACTACGACCCGAATACTACAAATCTCGAAATCCACTAACTTGATAACGTAATACCGAACAAGCCTTTACCTCCATTACATCGTTCATGGAATATCATACTGTCTTTTCCAATATTTTATAGCACTTACATTTGTTATCTCTATGGAAGCCCTTTTGATTCTTCATGTATGCACAGATTGGATCTTCGTACTATGTTTCTGACCATGTAGCCGCCACAGTCTTGCTTGACTGTCGAGCATTTGATGACGCGAACCTGTAGAATGACTGGCTTTTGACAACAAGTTTCCTCTAATCTTAATTGCCTCTACACTAATGACCAACACCTTTCGTTCTTTTGTTGACACATTTTCTCCCTCATTTCCCTCTTTTTCAGGGATTTGTAGTGATACTATTACACTTATATTTCCCCATTTTGCATGCTGGGCTTTGTCTTCGCGTCCTCGTTCTTTTCATTAACACATGTACTCAGCCCAGCCTCACTAGACTCAAAAGAGATCCCCCTGTCCTTTCTCAACTTATTCTGTACAGCCTGTATTTCAGAAGGCCAGCGTCAGTCAATGACTACAATGAAGACGGGATGGCTGGAATTGGCTGAGTGAAGGGTGCTTTGTGATCAGACCAAAGCAAACTTTCGAAGCTTTCACTCACGAACCTAGTTAAGACGGGACATAATTGAGTCGAGGTACACTTCAGTTGCGAATTTCCAGTCGCCCTATTTAAGATCGATCCCCTCTCCGTTCCCTCCTCTCTCTTGCTTCCTTGACACAAACCACCTTCTTACACCCACCCCAAACAGCCCATCACCACGACAAAATGGCAGACTTCCCCAAGCCGAACAAGTCGTTCAACCCAAACGCATATCGCAACCAAGCTGCATACGATGCCCACCTCGCCCAGACCAAAGAGCAGCGCCCGTCGCAGTCGCAGCAGCCCCGCCCTACGCAGCAAACTACCACGAAGGCGCAACAGTCCCGTCCTCAACAGCGTGGTACCTCGAAGAAAAAGGACGCCGATCCTGATGCTCCCCACTACATGAGCGATGCGGAGCTCAAGCAGTGGTACATTGACGCCGACCGTGAGTACGAGGAGAAGAAAAAGGTTAGTACGGATATTGAAATTTGAAATCATGATCCGGCTATATGCCTCCAGTGAATTGGATAACAACTGAGACAGTGATCACTAACATAACTCAACACTTTGCACAGAAGGGCCATCACAAGGATTACGTCCCCGCTGGAGGTCATCCCCCTAATTTCAAGGCCTTCATCCGTGAGCATGGAGGTACCAAGCCCACCAACGGCCTGGCTACGTCGATGCACGCTCCGAAGGCGCAGAAGGCTGGCCAGTCCTCCAAGGAGATGGACAAAGGCCGCGGTGACGCTCCGCCTAACACTGGCGCTGGCAATTCGACTCGTTAGGAGGCCCTAGAGGAACTCACGTTCGAGGATATGAAAGATAGAGACGCCGATTTGACCTCATCCTAGATGATGGCCACTGAGAGAAACCAGTTGAATCATCAATAAGCATTATCTTTCTTTTCCGTTATCAACCTAATACAAGCTGCAATTTCTCGATATCTTGCGTAGTTCTCTTGTGATAATTATAGCACTCGCGTCCAATATTTTCCATGAAACTTGTTCTCAGAATTGTTTTGTATTCGGCTCGTATTACTCGTAATTTTCTACCATGTATCTACTACCGTTACTCGACTATCAAAATCCCCCGTCGAAAACCCAAATAATATCAGGTATTGGACCGTACAAATTTGTGTATTACGAAACGTTTCACGTTACTGACATGCAGCATGAACTAGGCTACATCAGCATTTGCGGGAGGGACAGAACCTCTAGCAATGCCGGAGTGAATGGGCCCAGGTTCATATTTCTTGGGAGGTTTACGGCCACTGGTCTTTCACGAACCCAGGTTGAGTTGAGAAGAGTGGGGATGGCGACTTTCAGACTTTGGAAGCTTCCAGTCATTGACCTGGTTGAGACGGAAACGATTCAAGGAACATCAGTGGCGAGTGAAGGGAATCAAGCACAAGCCTCACGTACCAAGGTTTCCTGATCACTCCGGCTGTTCACTTTCCGCACCGGTTATTCACTTCCAGTCGCCTCCATCTAAAACCGGTCCTCCATTATTCCTTCCACTTTGCTTCTCTTCCTCCTCCTCCACACACCACCTTCCCACATTCAACTGAACCAACAGTAACACAATCGCACTTGCAAAATGGCGGACTTTCCCCAGCGCAACAAATCATTCGACCCGATGGCGTACCGCAGCCAGGCTGCGTACAATGCCTCGCGCAATCAATCCAACGAAAAGCCCTCCGAGCCCACCAAGTCATTCAACAAGAATGCATACCGCAGCCAGGCCTCCTACAATGCCTCCCGCGGACGTCCGAACAAGAAGCACCCCGAGACGGCCAAATCGCAGCAACCCCGTGTCGCGCAGAAGAACAGTACCTCGCAGCAATACCATGCTGCCGCGAAGAGAGCCACCACCTCAAAGGAGCAGGGCCCGAGCGACGATCTCCATGTCATGACGGACGCCGAGGTTAAGCAATGGTTTGCTGAAGCCGAGGCCGACTATGAGGCGGCGAAGAAGGTAAGGGACTCTATCTCGTTGGCCAGCAGCTTGATGATTCATTGGCTAATTCAAAATGTTTCTCTACAGAGGGGCGAGTTCGACAATTACGTGCCGGCGGCAGGCCGGGCTCCTGACTTCAGCAAGTTCAGGCAGCAGTTCGATGTCAACGGAAAGCCTGTCAAGGGTCTTGCCAACTCCAGGCATGCCAGGAAGGCACCCGAGGATGATGAACCCGTGAAGAAGTGATGGTAAGGGAATCCACGGTCCAAGGAATGTACGATTGGAAACTGACTGAGCGTAAAGAAGTCCCCGCAGCGCCGAAACTACCACCCGCGCCGACAGTTCAACCCGTATAGGTGTATAGACATGTGGCGTCGAAGATGGAAAGGCTATGTGTTGAAGGTGTGACATGGGAACTCGGGGAGTAGTGATACTGGGTGGTGTTACACAGAGAAGACTCTACATCTGAGGGATCAGGATTGTCAAATAAGGAGTCGATGATTCCACAGGGACGTTTGATAGCCAGAGAGCTTCCGGCCCTTTGCAAAGAAATCAGAGCTTGCCTCAACGTGCGGTGGTTTCAATAAGCAGTCTTTTACTTAACTTCAAGCTCCTATATAAGAATCACGTTTGTAGTACTTCGTCCGTTCACCTTCGTGAACCTCTGCATCCATTTCTTTCCTTGTTTTATTCGACAATAGAACACTGGGGCAACTGGGCGACCTTAACATACCGGAGCCTTGAGCCATTACAAACATTCTCATATCATTGATCTGGACAACTGGCCAGCCTACGTCATGATTTCGGCGAAGACAGAACGCCTGGGGATGCCGGAGTGAATGGGGCAACGCTCATATTGGGTAAGTTCGGGGGGACTGGTACTTCACCAACCCAGGTTGAGATGAAAAAGGTTGCTATGACAACTGCTATACCCTGGAGCACGGCTTCTTGAACCTGCTCGAGACTCCATGAGTGAAGGGAATTGAGTACGTACCTAAGTACCATGCTTCCCTTCACAGCACCGGTCTTTTAATTTGAAGGCTTCTATATAAAAACACACACTCTCCCACCTCCACCGGTTTTCTTCCCCCTCATTCGCACACACTACCCACCTCTACCCAGGCCTGCCTCTACCAAGTAACCCACCACTGCAGCCACCCAGAAATTCTCAACATGGCCAACTTTCAGAGCAAGAACAAACAGTCGCGTGTTCCCTACGAGGTCCGCACACCAAGATTTTCGAACTTCCCGACTCTGGAGCCGTTCCACCGCGACGCTTACCGGAGCATGGCTGCATACAACGCGATGCTGAAGACCAAGAAGGAACAGCCGGAGGTTCCTCTGCAGCCCCGCAGCCCAAAGGAGTCCAACTTCCCGACTCTCGAGCGATTCTACTGCAATGCTTACCGGAGCATTGCTGCTTATGAGGCGATGCTTAAGACCAAGAAGGAGCGGTCGTGCCCCTGCGTCTGGCAGGGAGAGGTGAGTGTTTGCTTCAGCCCACAAGAGGCAAGCGCTATTCAGGAATACTAATCCAGTTCGACAGAACCACATTGACAAGTCATTTATGATGAGAATCACCAAGTAAACAAGCCAAGAGGTCGCAAGGGGTCTTTCTGAGGGAATTCCAGGACATTGGAGTTGGTGAAGGGAACTCGGCCTGGGATCAAGAAGGAAAGGTTGAAACGACAGGCGAAGGAGGGAAGAATCACCGTGTCTCCGTTATTTAACCATTGACTGTAGCCTACCTCTAGTGACCGAAGGCTTGGGTTACCTACTCTGTGCCCATTTCGCTCCCATTATTATTCTGGAATTCGTGGTGATATCTTCAATGCTTCTATATAAAATCCCCCCTCCCTCCCGCTTCCTCCATTTATTTTCGTCCACCTCCGCATACATTATCCTCCTTTACCAATGACCCCAGTATCACAGCAGACCAACAACTCTCAGAATGTCTGACATTCCGCAACACAGCGCCATGGTGCCCTTTGACTGCACCGCTTACTGTGGCACTACTTACTACAACGCAATTCTGGCAAAGGGCAAGAACAAGCTGCCGGACGATTCTCACAAGCCATACTACCCCAAGCAGCCGAGCATCACAAAGCAGCCGACTGCCTCTGACCATCAGAACACTGCTTCAAATGTGCCCAAGGCTAACCAGTCTCAAAAGGAGTGATGGCGAGTACTTCACCCGGTTACTCCCGATGCCGACGTCCCTCATTACATGACGGACTCTGAGGTGAAGCAGTGGTTCAAGGAGGCAGAGGAAGAGTACGAAGCCGACGAGAAGCCTGTCAAGGGCCTCAAGGATTCCATGTTTGCTTCAAAGGTGCTTAAGGGTAATGATGATCACCTTCAGAACGAGTGATGGTACCTATGGTAGCTGGACATCTCAGGAGGAGTAGTTGCGGGCCTGTTGTCTGGTAACAAAGAGTCAGTTATAGCATGAGACCTTCGATAAAAGGGTGGCTGTTCCACTATTCGTATAAAAATTGATTTCTAGATCGGCGGACAATGCTTTGCTTTATGATTTCGTAACTTGTCGCACTTACCTGACGACCTTTCCATGGTTTCGTCCATGTAATTTTCCTTTGACTTTCTTGCCTCTCCTTACATGTCAGTGAATGTGGTCAGTACATCATCAGTAGGTCGAACTGCAATCTCACCTAATTCTCGTCTGAACAAAATCAGATACATTGCCAAGTGCCAAACACTGGCATGGCCGGTTTCCGTCTCCCCGAAGGTTCGTAAACCAAAATTAGGTAGGGTGAATGGATTTGAGAGTCCAGACGAAGGGAAGGTTCCTGGTCCCCACTTACCTACACTTCACTCCCACCTTCCTCTATATACTACTTAAAACCTGCCCCTCCCCTCGATTTCTCCTTCCGTTTCCTTTTCCACGTCAATTCGTCACATCTCTTGCCGACCCCAATCGCAATCATGCAGTGGGACCTCCTTACCCGGACTTTCAAGCCCAAGGCGGTCATCTATGCAGAGTACCAGAGCAAGAATGGGCAGGCGCAGTCATCCTCCCGCCCGGATGCTGAGCAGCCGCGCCGTGCAACTGAAGAGCAGCCAGCCACTGAGCATGACAAGTCTACAACGCAACAGCGACCCGAATTCGTTGACTTGACCATGAGCGATGCTGAAGCCGAGGTGATGGCCCGGCTCGTCCAAGGATGGACGGACATTGAGCTCAGGAAGAGGGAGCTCAGAAAGAGGAAGAAGGTATATAAACCGTCCTCCGACATCCGCATCACATAGAGAACCATAACTGGTGTAGGTTGCTGACTGACAGCTGCCGTTCTTCTAGACCTCGTATCGCCCTGCCACGAACACCACCCAGTCCGTGTCTCGCGAATCAGCTTCTTCTACGAACGCTCCTCAGGCCACGGAGAGTGCCAGCCCTGCCAACCACGTTGGTGCAGAGGTAATGTTAATTTCGCGCGAGTTGTGTCTGTCGTTGTTCGAAAACTAACTTGGGGTAGGGAACTTCTACCGGCGGTGACTTGAGCAAGACGGCTTGAGTATCGGGACGCTGGGAAGCCTGGGGCAAATACTCGTAATCACTTGGGGTGTTTGTTCTAGCACACAGGGGTTATGAGAAAAGAACATATACTTAGACAGGGAGGACCTACCTGATCCGCTGAGTCTTCATCGGAACGAATGGGCTGGGATGATTGAGGTCTCCCTCTCAATCGTGAAGTAGTTGGGAGACGAGGCAGGTCAGGAAGCTCACCATGGTACCTGAGAATTAACAGTTTTCGCCCCCCAACTAATAAGTCCCTCTCTTCACAACTCTCCCTTGCGTGAAAATTGTGCAATATATCGAGATCCCTGCTATTTCGCTTCTCTTTTCTGGTGGTTGAATTGATCACCTCTCTCCTGTAGGGCTAAGTACCTGAACCCCCAGCCTCGAGCCGTTCAACCGAACGCTTACAAGAGCAATGTCGCATATGCGGAGCACCTACACAAGCATGATGGACAGTTGGAAGTCGCGTCGAACACCACTACGACTTGGACTCCCAGTCTGAAGCCATCCTACGCGAACGCTTACAGGAGCAATATCGCATATGCCGACCACCAGCGCAAGAGTGGTGGAGAGTGGCAAATTATGCCGGACACCAATTGGGTCAATCCCAAGCCGTTCAATCCGTACGCCTACAGCCCTGCGACAACTTCTACTCCGGCCAGCTCCTTGCGCCTACCATGCAGCCTCTCGCTGCTCCGTCCATCCATGGCCCGGGTCCGGTTGCGGACACCATCGCAGCTCCGGTTGCCAATGCCGACTCTAATGACATCTCCACTTAGGAGTGCTGCCGCCTTCGCCGAACATCAGCGCAAGAATGACGAAGAGCCGCAACCATCCCCTTCAAGCGCCTTGATCCCCAATCTCAAGCCGTTCAACCCGGACAACACCTGGACTATGAGCCTCAAGCCGTTTTAACACAACGCCTAGAGGTATCGCACGGACACCCACTACGCCGCGTACCCGCGCAAGACTGGACAGGCGCAGCCATCCTCACACCCGGATACAGAGCACCCCACAAATGATTGAGTGTTCAATTCGAAGGCCCCACGATAAATTCAAGCCCGAATTGGTCAATTTCAAGACTCAAGTCAAGCCTTCGATCAATCTAATGATCTGGGGGATCCTTTGGAGAAAAGGACGCTTGACCTTAATCATCGTAGACCGTGAGCCGGAGTCAGCAAGGAATGGGTACTCCTCGAACTCTTGTATCGAGTGCTTGGAGCAAGRATTGGTTTCTACTTATTGCCCGAGGATCAGATTCTCCAAGACAATGCCAGAATTCATACTTCGAGGGCAACGAAGACCTGGTTGGAGAGTGATGGGATTGTGATCTGGTGCATAGAGCATCCATCACACTCTCCGGAACTCACCCCCATTGAACACTTTTGGTATAAGATGAAGCCAACATTGAGAAATGAGTTTCCAGTGCTTCATTTATTGACCGGGAACAAGGAGAATATCCGCCGGTGATATTACTTCCGCCTCGCTAGAGCATCTGGACTGGACAAAACGGAGGAGGACGGTACAATGGTGGCGACAGTCCGAGTGTTCGTTTTGCTGCTGAGAGAACTTGACATTGCTGTTGCTTTCAGCATGGGTTCACTTCGCGGTCTTCAGCACTTGCTTCCCCGACTGCGATACCCAGTATCAAAAGATGTTCATTTGGTGTATATCTTTCCTGAGATTTGGATGAAGGCCGAGTGATGACCTGCTCACCTTTAAAGACTGGGGTGAACGAGTGACGTGATCTCAGTCCCCACTTGCACTTGCCTTGCACTTGCCTTGTCAATAGGTACTTGCCTTCTCAATAGGTACTTGCCTTCTCAATAGGTACTTGCCTTCTCAATAGGTACTTGCCTTCTCAATAGGCACCCGCCTTCTCAATAGATACCAGCCTCCTCAGTAAGTACTTGCCTTCCGTCTCAACTCTCAATTAGGCACTTGCCGTCTCAATACCTGAAGTGCTTGCCTTCCGTCTCAACTCTCAGTAGGCACTTGCCTTCACAATAGCAACTTGCCTTCTCAATAGGTACTTGCCTTATCAATAAGGTACTTGCCTTCTCAATAGCACATACCTTCTCAATAAATACCCTTTCCACCCCTCCATTCCTTCCCTCTCTTCCTTCCTTCCTTCCTTCCTTCCTTCTTACATACAGTCATCTTTTCTGCTGATCCCAACACAAACCAACACAGCATCACAAATCGCAAAATCGCAACCATGTCCGACTTCCCCACCTATACCAAGCCATTCAACAAGAATGCGTACCGCAGCGCTGCTGCTTACAAGTCGCATCTTGAGAGTCAGCGCATGAAAGCAACACCCATTTCTCGCCAAGCGCCCCGTACAATCACCCGTCAAACCCCCCGTCCAACCCTCCGTACAGTCCCCCGATACAGGGCCCCGCGCGCACTGGCATCGCCCAAGATGATGACAGATGAGGAAGTCAGAGCTTGGTTCAGGGAAGCCGAGGAAGAGTATGAAGCAAAGAAGAAGGTTTTGTTACCCTGATCACTTGATCAAAGTCTCAACCCTCACGCAGTGATCACTAAAATATCTTGTCGACAGGCCGGTTACTACGACGATTACGTCCCTGCCGCCAGCCCCAGCCGCGGCGCACTAGCCAACACTACCAATTCGCTGCCGAAAAGGAAGACGGGCTTGGAGAATTCCATGCATGCGCCTAAGAAGCAGTCCACCATCTTGACGCCAGCTGCTGGACCCAGCCGCGCCGTCCTGGCCACCACCACCAATTTGCTGCCGAAAAGGAAAACGGGATTGGAGAACTCCATGCATGCGCCTAAGTCTCAGCCCATCATCTCGACCCCAGCCTTCGCGACTGTGGTGATCCGTCGCTGAGGGGAGGGTGAAATTCTGGACCTTGGTTTCCACGCAGAGGGGCGATGGTTTGAGCCAGATGTGAGGAGGAGTGAGCAGTGGGAGGTTAGTGCGAGGTTACGTTGCTTTCTCAACAATATCGCATGTTCTGGTTGATGGCTTAAGAGTATCGGTGCATTGGTAGAGAGTTTAGGAGTTTATGCCTTTTTCATTCTGGCCCAGAAGAATCGCGGGATGGTGTTCACCAGGGAAGCAGTGGGCGGAGTATGTGCTGAGATGGGTGTGGATCTCTCAGTGAGATCTTTGCGATGTGGTAGAAGTCAAAGACCTTCCGTAATGACGGTCTGCTATCCAGCTTCACGGATACAGAAGACAGAATTTGTTGCTTCCATGATCAATCCCCTTGTTGCCGTGAGTGATTGTCCTAATGTGATCGTCGAGTGAGCTTGTCGTTAGCAGTAGTTGAGGCTGAAGTGAAAGTGTCTCGAGTGCCGTGCATGTTCTCCACCGTAAGCATCGAGTCTCTTGCCAAGCTCCCATCTGTAAGTCGTTACCCTGTTTGCTTTGTTTCCATACATCGCAGCCTGGCACCAATGCATCTTTCAAATCCATCCTGACCATCCATCACTCGCGGTGTCTCCGTCCTTCTGTCGCCGGGTAGTATTGTGAGGCTCTGCTGTGGAGACTCGAGACACGTTCAACCAAGGTCAACGGAGGTGGGAATGGGAAAAAGAGGGGGGCTAAGCGCGCTTAATCCGGTCTTTCGGATCTACAATGCCTGTGGAAGTGGGATTTTGTCTACAGACACTAGTCTGGTTGACGGACAGAAGGAGGGCTAACCGGCGAGTCTGGTTATAGAACGGCATTGGCTGGCATCAGGGGGTGAAGAATGGCCGGAAACTAGGCATCCAAAGATCTAGTGCAGTAGGTATGTCGTAGTGTCCCTTGTTGTTCGGAGAGAGCTGAGCCTCCGTCTCTGTCACATATCGCCAGTCCAGTGAGGCCAGGAACCCGTTTGAGCCCAAATGACAACTCACTTGTCGAGTGTCAGCCATGTGTTCAAGTGACAATATATGCAGCTCTGCAGAACAGTGTGCATAGGTATCACGTCGAGTTACATGCATCAGGGGGCAGTGGTATAATGTATCAAGAGCCGAGTCGAGAGGCAAGTCGGACGGATGGCAGCGCCCTTGAACGACAAGGCAAGGCGTTCAGAAATGGCCGCCGTTGATGAGGGAGGGTCTTCAAGTGGGTAGGAGCTCGCCACGTATGGGTTCGGAGTAGCCAGATGCATGGTATTGATAAGATACAGGACGGATGAGGTTTGGGGTTTGGAAGGCATCGTCATGTTGCTTTCCTCGGTCCTATGTTTCAGCGAGTAGCTGGCCTGAGTAAGGTGCTGACGTGACATTGATAGGAGACATCGGCGGGATTCCCCGGATATTGGGTCCTGATGAAACACCATGGGTTGTTCTCTGCGTTACCTGCTTTGTTTCCCGCATTTCCAGAAAAGGGGTTGATAAACGTGAGAGGGCAGTCCGCGGCTCTTGGATGCATTCTTGGCGGTCGAGTCACGGCCTCACCGTCGGGCAAAAAAATGCAACCTGAAATCAACGGCTCGTTGCACCCAGGAATCATTGTCACCCAGACGGCCGCCTTGTTGGATTTGGTAGTGATTGATGGCTGCCTAAACCAATCCCCCCGGAGCCAAGTCCGTCTATGATTCGCGAGCTGTGCGGCGGAGCCTCATGTAACCATAACTCTGCGGAAGCTGAGAAACCCAAATTCCATAGTACGGGGTAATGAGGTCGGAGATATTCCATAGAACGGCCGACTGGTCAGCGATCAGCGGAGAAGTTTTCGAGCAGCTTGATGGGTTGTCCCAACTGTGAAGGGCCGGGGTAGGAACCCCGCGGGGATGAACGACTTCCCCTTCTCACCCCCTGTAATATACACGCATATGTGGCGTAGCCTTCACCAATTGCACGATCTGTGACAGCCACACCTGAGGGGAATTTCTCTCGCCGGTGTTATTCTGTGCCTCGTCGTGGCAGTGAGTCGGTGTTTGAGGCCGAAGTCTGGTGATCTTTTTGCGGAACGCTTTTCGAGTAGCACAACATAAAACTCTCGACGGCTTTCCACTGACGAGAAGCCTGACAATCAGTGTTCACTCGCGCCCGATCCGGATTCGCTCTCACAGGAAGAACCTTCTTATCTCGGGAGTGGCACATAGCACATAGATGTGGTGTTGCGTTGGCGCTATGGCCAGAGCGTGACATGGGTAGCGAACGAGCCAAATGCCGGACTGGTGAGGGTGATCGTCAGGTAGACAACGGGATGGGCCGTAACAGACATGGGGTCTCCTAGGTTCGACCAGGTACCATGAAGTGCTCCCCCTTCCCATGACAAGGTTTGCGAACAAGGGGTCAGACAACACGCCTATTCCCCACGTAGATTGCCAAGACAATGCCTATGGGTATGTATAGGTTGTTCAGGTTCGTCCTACCTGTGCCCGCAGAAACTTGTCTCCCGAGAATCTTCACTCTTTCCTACTGTGGTAATCCCGATACAACTCGAACAGAAGCAAAACCGGCAAGGCAGAGCAAGGCCACAAGACCTCGGAAACATTTCGGGATAAGTGTCTTTCGATTGGGCAGCAACGCCATTTTTGTCGTTAATCCTCAGTGTCCTAATTGTCCTATGAGAAGTCTGGAGGAAGCATCTCAACCAGAGGATAGGCGTCACGAAAACTTGATTGGGGCGGCGCCGGGAATGTTGGCATGCGTGTATTGCGTACCACTCTTTCTTGCACATCTTGCAGTGCACTGCGTATGAGAACCGTTGGGAAAGAAACCAGGCCAGCCCGCGCTTGGCGACTGATGCGACTCCTTGTGTTGCGACCTTGCTGTTTGAGGTTTTCGTAGACAGTGCTTCGAGGACCTGGACGGAGCTGAATGCTGGTCGCCCAGCGAGTATCAACTCCATCATGAGACGCCAACTGGACGTCCAGACGACAGGTTGGGTACAGGCTGGTCAATGCTCAGTTGGAAGCGCAGAGCCGCATAATTAACTATCAGGCCAGTAAAGGTTAAATACGGGTGGCTGGCACCGAAGTAGGTCTGAATGCTTGCTCGATCTTTAACACTCCCAACCGACTCATCACGAATTCGAGCCCATCCAAGATGGCGACCTTGATCGATAACATCCACAGGCATGCCCACCGGGTGCACGCCCGCTTCCATCCCCACCACGGCCATCGTCACGCGGAAAGAAACTCGTATATGACCTTAACGATCCGTAATCTTCCCTTAGGGACCACGGAAAACGACGTCTTTGAGCATATCCGGCGACAAAGACCCGATTCTGATCCCATTGTCAATCCCTTGACCAAGGAGACGAACCAGCGCACGCTCTGCGCGGTCGTCACAATTCGCCAGGAGACAGAGGAGAAATGCAAAGCTGTGCGTGACAAGCTCAATCTTACACGCATCTATCCAAAGCATCCAGCGGGAGATGTCAGAGATTCAGCTGTCATGGTGAGCGATGAGTTTCTCGGTGTAACAACGATCGCCGAGCACGATGACCCTCAGTTCGAGTAAGCCGCCTTGCCATAACCAGGCTTCATGTTCGATGATGAGAGCTTCTCCCTGACAACACTGCCGAATACAGTATGTACTTCGTCCATGGTCTCGGAGGGCATGCCTTCAAGTCTTGGAGCACGGACAAAGGCGCGCCTCATATGTGGCCCAGAGACTTCCTTCCCAACGACATCAAAGCTAGGCCGCTGAATCCCATGAATTGGCAAGGTCGGAAGTTAGCCGGTCGCTTTGCAACCGTGGGATATCGTGCAAGCGCTATGTTTGCTTCCGCTGCCACTGCAACGATCGACAAAATATCGCAGAATTTCCTCAACCATCTCAGGGCTGACCGGACTGAGGTGAGTCCAGCTACCATAGTTCGTCTGCTATTTCCTGACTAACGTCCAGTCCTACAGGGATCCAAGCGCCCAATGTACTTCGCTTGCCATAGCCTTGGAGGCTTGGTCGTCTGCCAGGTATAGGAAGCCCTGTCAACTCAAGGGTCTGATGTGGTCTTGTCTAACCGTCCGTTCTTCTAGGCCCTTATTCATGCTCTGTCGGAAGAGTCACACAGGCTAGAGCGGTTCCAAGACTGCCAAAGTACATTCTTCAACGGAGAAGAATGCCTTGTCAAGGGGATCTTCTTCTTTGGCACTCCCTTCGTGAGTCCACAACCTCCGAACGCCCCGGAAGCCCTCAACATGTCACCGTTTGCTGACAAACAGCAATGATCACAGGAAGGCTCCAGGCTAGCCAGATATGCCTCCCGCATTGTCAAGTTCCTCCGCGGCAATGACACGCTGATAGATAGCTTGAGCATTGAGTCCGAGGACCTGAACACCATTGTTGCCAGGTTCGATCAGATGCGAAACCACCCAAGGACGAGGATTCCGATTGTGATTGCATATGAGATGCAGCCAATGTTTGGAATGAGATTCGTACGTCAAAACATCGTTTTCTTTCTCGATGATGAGTCTCCTCCGGGACCCTACGAACTCTGATCCAAGCTGATACTAACACATGCTCTCAGGTAACCGATCCCGACTCGGCCATGAGCTCATTTGACTGCCAGACCATCGGCATTGAAGGTGACCACCGCACCATGATCAAGATGGAGAACAACCAGGACCGAAGTTACCGTGACGTCGCTGAATTCATAATCCGAATGATCCAACGAACACTCTCTGGATCCAGCAGTATCCCACCCTCTCCCGCAGCGGAGCTTGAGAGAGAAATCTTTCGGGAACTCCCTTTCAGACAGAGTCCAGTGAGAGACGAAAGCCCACCACCATATAAAGGCCAAAATTCAGGACGGCCTTCCACGGAAAGTTCAGCCAGCAACAGAACATCGTCCACTGACCCTTCTCCCCACTCCCAACCAGTAGGTTTGGGTATCAGCAACGCAAACTCCGAAGAAAACAACTCTCCTGGCAGATCCCGCTCCAACATAGTCCCCGTCAGGCTCAACGACATCATGATGCCTCTCAATCGTGTAAATGGTGGAAGAGAAGATAACCGAGAATTCGCCCTGCTCTCAAAATTCGACGTCGTCTTCCTTCTCGACGACACGGGATCAATGATGGAAGCTATCGAGGCGGCCCCCTCATCTAACGGCAACTGCGTGACAAGGGAGCGTTCGAAATGGGAAGGAATGATCGAGTCTCTGCGCTACATCGTCGACATTGTGACACACTATGACCGCGACGGTGTAGATGTGCATTTCTTCTGCAACGAAGATAAAGACGAGTTTGGAATCCAAGATGGACAACGGGTTCTAGATCTCTTGACCAACGAAGTCAGCCCAGACGAGATTGGTGGCGGGACCTTCATTGCCGAGCGACTTTGGACAATCCTGACGGGTTATATCGACCGGTTCGAAAACTATCGGCGACGAATGGGAGAGCGGGCACCTCCTCCCGAGAAGCCAAAAATGTTGAACCTCATTGTGATCACGGACGGGGCAGCGGACGACAAGGATGCGGTAGAGGAGGTAATCGTCGATGCGGCGAGGAGGCTGGATGAACTGAGGGCGCTTCCAAACCAGGTGGGAATCCAATTCCTACAAATCGGCAAAGACGAAGCGGCTTCGAGATGGTTGAAGAAATTGGATGATGACCTGAACGAGAAGCATAGAATTCGAGACGTGAGTTGAGCCTCCCCATCCGTCTTATGCTCCTACCCCGTTGAAGCGATACTGACAGAAAGCGTGGGATAGATGGTTGACACCCGTCCCTGGGACAGAGTCGATGAGATCGACAAATCTTTGCAGGAGAGACTCACCAACATTCTCCTCGGCGGCATTGACAGAGCCAGAGACATGGAGTAAGCCCACAAGTACCGAACGAACGGGGTCCTTCTAATGCTCCGCCTGAGTGGATGGGGCAGATTTCGATCATGATGGCAGTTATGACAAGGCGTTTTAGGAATGATATTTTGTTGCTTCGGTTGGATTTGATCGAGGGCCACATTTAGTTAGCAGCGCACGCAAGCTACGAAGTCATGACGAATAGAAACACTTTCTTTTGTCTTGATGAGTTAGGATGGTGTCACTGTGGTATGGCCCTTGTGTATCATTCATTGTTTGTTCTATAATCACTGCGAAAATCTGCTTTGTTAGCTTTCAGGACGACATAGCAATGCGGGGGGTGCCCTGACGGATAAACATACCTGTATGTTTCCCAACTCGTGGAATACTCAAACAATTTTGGTCTCCACGCCTCGCTTCAGCCAAAGCACCCTATCCTCCACCCCTGCCTTTGCAAAGTCATCCGCCAGTTGGGTCCCTGATTCCGTAAAGTGACTCCATGCCTCGAAGTGCAGCGGCACAATAACATCGGCTCCGATATCCTTGGCCAACTGCGCGGCCTGGTCACCACCCATGGTGATCTGCAGCGGGCCTCCCCCATCGGCACCTACGCCGGGCAAGGATACCGTAGCCTTTCCGATATTCAGCATGGCGACGGCAATGTGGTATTTTTCCTTCATCTTGCCAAGCTCTTCGAGATGTATCGTGTCTCCGGAGAAGTATATCGCATTCGGACGACCGTCAGGATGTGTTCCAAATGCTCCGTCCGGAGAGCTGACAATGAAGCCGACTACCTGACCACCGGGTAGATGCTTGCATGGAGTGGCTGTCACTTCCAGCTTCCGCGCCCTTCCCTCGCCTCCGAGATCAAGACAGGCAGTTTCCCAGTTCTTAAGGCCCCGCACTCCTGGCCGCGGAGCTAGTTGAGAAGCGCCGTCTCTGGTGGTGAATACCCTCCGACCATCAAGAAGGCGTCGGCCGAGATCATCTAGGGTATCCGGATGGTCTTCATGGCTGAGTAGGACAGCATCGATGGGAGGGAGTTGGTCGAGAGTCAGAGCTGGGGAGTCGGACTTATTGATGACAAGACCACGATACTCGATTTGGGTGCCACCGGGACTGAACACAGGGTTTGTGATGAGGTTGATACGGCTTGGGCTGCTTGGCTCACCAAGATGGATCAAGGCGGTAGCTGTACCAATGTTGGTAATGCTGAGGGGGTAATCAAACGAGACTTTTGTCGAGAGCATGTTGAGATCAGGCGCCGAGGATAACCACCTTTTAGGTCGAAGTCTGGTAGACGGGAGAGTATGTGTCTTATAATGCTCTCCAAGCCGAAGAAAACGGGTGTGTTCTCAGGACATCCAATCGGCAGACCATAGTTCTGTTGAACTGCCACAGCCTAGGGTGGTTGATGCAGAGACAAAGAGATCCCTCATCAGTGCGTAATGTGGGCATCATGAGGGACGGCGGTGCAGTGACCATGTTCTCCACAGCGGTTCTCCAGGTAGAAGATCGGATGATACCTAGCCAAGGTGCAGGTCGGGTTAGAGGGGCAGGAGTTGCAGAAGGCGAGGAAGAAGCTCGACGTCAATTGTACAATGGCTCACTGGGCCAGTCCGGAAGCCAATCGTTGATCATGCTGGATCATCTTGAAAATGGCATTGAGAATGGGATAAGTTTTTCATGGAAGGTTAAAAATTAAAGAGTTTGAAGCGAGGATTGACAGATAAAGAGTTGGAAAATGGTCGAAGATTCCTCAATTTCGGCAAGGAATTGTGTGCGACGCAAAGTGTGGAAATGTCTGCAGAGATCATTCATGGCATGAGAGGAAAGTGCATTCAATGGACGGCTTGTCGTCCAGTCGTAACCTACCTGTACACTAACGGAATGAGCAGCAGCAGATAAGATAAGCTGATAACCGATAAGGATTGAGAACCCCGCAACCAGCTTCAGGTTGAGCGCTCGAACCAATCGAGTTCACAACTTGAACCTCAGCTGGGCCGAATGCGACAGTGCATTGGACCCACCCGCCCAAGGCAACGAAAGCTTGAGGTAAGCTCCATCAATAAGGTACGTACCTCCGTCCGTGCGTCAACACCCAGCCCATTGCCCGCCCGCCTGCCCGCCGACTGTTCAGTTGCATCAACACAACAACCCAATCTGGAACCAGTTCATCCATCAAACAACCCATTTCCTCTACGATATCCGAGTCCTTCGGCCTACGCACTTGCCGGTCTATCTACAAGCCCGATAAACAGTCGACCAAACCGGCGCCTCAAGACAGCCTGACGTCACATTTCCACCAACTAGACAACCGCCAGTCGTCGCATCATCTCTAATAATGGCGGACCAGGAGCGCCAACATGCCTTAGCTTCGTTCAAAGCGAAGCTGATCGAGTCGCGAGAGTGGGAAGCGAAGCTCAAGAACTTGCGTCTGGAGCTCAAGGGGCTACAGAAGGAGTACGACCAAACAGAAGAGAACATCAAGGCGTTGCAAAGTGTCGGCCAAATCATCGGCGAGGTCCTCAAGCAACTGGACGATGAGAGGTGTACGTCTTGCATCATTCATGCCTTATCTTGAAACCATCACTAATCTCACCATGCGACAGTTATTGTCAAGGCTTCGTCCGGCCCCAGATACGTTGTCGGCTGCCGATCAAAGGTCGACAAGGCGAAGCTCAAGCAGGGAACACGTGTGGCGCTCGATATGACGACCCTCACCATCATGCGCATGCTTCCCCGCGAGGTCGACCCGCTAGTATACAACATGTCCCTCGAGGACCCCGGACAAGTCAGCTTCGCGGGTATCGGCGGTCTCAACGATCAGATTCGTGAGCTCAGAGAGGTTATCGAACTGCCCCTCAAGAACCCAGAGCTGTTCTTGCGAGTCGGTATCAAGCCCCCTAAGGGTGTCTTGCTCTATGGCCCCCCAGGTACCGGAAAGACGCTACTAGCCAGGGCTGTCGCGAGCAGCTTGGAGACCAACTTCTTGAAGGGTAAGCCCACACCGTCTTTACCCTACATTTGCAGCGGCGACATTACTCGAACATAGGTTACTAACACTGCGCTTCTTTAGTCGTTTCTTCCGCCATCGTCGACAAGTACATAGGTGAATCCGCCCGACTTATCCGCGAAATGTTCGGCTACGCCAAGGAACACGAACCCTGCATCATCTTCATGGACGAGATCGACGCCATTGGTGGCAGGCGTTTCAGCGAGGGTACATCTGCCGACAGAGAAATCCAGCGTACACTTATGGAGCTCCTCAACCAACTCGACGGTTTCGACTATCTCGGCAAGACCAAGATCATCATGGCGACGAACCGCCCCGATACCCTCGACCCTGCTTTGCTGCGTGCCGGTCGTCTAGATCGGAAAATCGAGATTCCCCTGCCCAATGAGGTCGGTCGCCTGGAGATTCTCAAGATCCACGCCTCCGGTGTGGTTATCGAGGGCGATATCGACTACGAGAGTGTTGTGAAGATGAGCGACGGCTTGAACGGTGCTGATTTGCGTAACGTGGTTACTGAAGCGTAAGTGAACAATCCCCTGCTATGAAAACACACCGGCCATGCGGCTCCTTGCTAACCCTTGGCTTTTTACGCAGTGGTCTGTTTGCGATCAAGGATTACCGCGATGCGATCAACCAAGACGACTTCAACAAGGCGGTGCGCAAGGTCGCCGAGGCCAAGAAGCTCGAGGGCAAGCTCGAATACCAGAAGCTATAATAAGCATGCAGTAATTGTTGGTTGGGGGTGAGGGGAAGGAAATGGTGCCGGTTGAACAACAGTGACAAACCATCTTAAACGCGGACATAGAAGACTTTGCGCCCTTCCCTAGATGCAAGGGGAAAGACGATGAGCGAACTTCCAACTGTAATTTGTACACAAGCGACTATCACGATGCCCGCAGAAAGGGCGTCAGAATGACTATTTGATGGCTTATGGCACAGTCCTCTACCTTCAATCCTAGTGTAAGCTTGGCAGTGCTAAGTCTTGAGCAGTAAAAGATGTCATGTTCTCGAGCTTGTATTCTTGCTTGTTGCTTCTTGACCATACTCCCGGTGAGATCCGATTACCGGATAAACAGATGATTTCCGCAGTGCGATGAGCAACACAAAAACTGATGGGCTGACCACCGTTGCGGCGTTGCTCCATCCCACAACATTAGTCCGGTAGCACGCTCAGCACCCTTTCATCACCGCCATGCAGCTTTCCGGCGCTGGTCGACGGCACAGGCTTGTTGTTTTGCCTTGCTGTAGGTTGTTCCCTCCGGTTTGTGCAATCACGTCAATCAACCTCGCGGTATGGTTTTCATATATGGGACCGGCGGAAGGGAAGGGAAAGGAAAGGTAGAAGGTAAAAGGGGAAGAGTGATTGTCTGCTGGTGAGGCAACGAGGCTGGATTTGCTTGCCTTTCCTCTCTCATACACTCACATGTCTCGGATAACAGAGTAGCAAGGGAGGAAGCCGAACTCTGGCATAAAGTTTCCTAACCAGGCTTTTCTTGTTAATGAATATCTGTCTGTGACTTTTTGACATCCACGTTTGTGCCACTTCTCCGCATGTTTTTATGGTCCCATCCCGCTCTGGTTGCCTTATGAAGACATATGGATCGACCCGAGACATTTCTTCCCTACCTACCAGTAATACACGTAAAGGAAATCACGAAATGATCAATCAGCTCGCAACTTGCCAACGTGCACTTTACCTCTTGTGAGGTTGTGATGTGTGATGGAACAGATAGTGCTATGCGGCTCAGTGGCTGGGATGGGTAGTGTGAAGGTAGGGTGTCATCCATCTCACTCTGTTCCTGTTCCTGGGCGCCGCTGGCGGGCGGATCGACACGATACGAGGTAGCATGGCAGATTGGTAGTGGTATGTAGTGGTAATGGTAGAGCGGCTATTCCGTGAAAGAGGCTATCCCGCGGAACAGGTCCTCTATTGGAGAAAATTCGGAGGCCGAACTGTCGAACCGAGTTCTATGGTGGTGACGCTAGCATCACCGACCTTGATGCTAGATGTTAGTGTTGTTGCCATGTGAGTGATATAGAGTGAGAGCTTGCCGCCTTTGGACAAGGCGCAACCGTATTTTGAAATTGCACCAAGGGCAAAGTAAGCCGAAGCGGGTTGTGAAATGGCTGGTCAGAGATCGAAAAGGGTAAAATGGACCGCGGCCGATGTTCGTATTTTCCCTTTGGTTTGTGGCTGACTGGTTGATCATGGACATAGTGATTCCAGAAAGGTAAGGTGTGGATGGATTCCATCAAACCATCCTTGTGACAATTGTGTTTCTTTGGGGAGACTTTTTTTTCGTGCGCCCGCTACCTATGCCCAGCATATGAACGACCCGGCATTCTGGGAGCAAAGATATCATGGGTTGCTAAGAATAGCGCATCCCGGCCGGCGGCCGAATGGTGCTCGTTTTCCACTTTTTTTTTTTTTTTTAGCGGCCTGGATGGTCCTCCTTGTCCCCATGGAAAGGGGTGTCACAGCCGCAAAGAGTGGGCTCCTCCTAAAAGACGACTTCCCTTCTGTTGCTTGGAAATTCCGCTAGCGACCCGGCGGCAAGCCGTATCCTCGTGTGAAGAGTCCCCAAGGAAAATTTTATGGATCTTGAGGGCGCCTAGGAACGAAGAAAGGCCGACACCAGGGTCCGGTAGTTTATGCCTTGTCGTTGAGTTTGTCCTGTGATGCGCGGGAGATGTTTGTTGTTGTTGTTGTTGTTGTTGTCGTTGTTCTGCTCCGTCTCGGGTTCGGGAGGCTGAGTAGGTCAGGGGTTGATCGACACTAACCGCGTGATGGCGCCCCCGTACCCCGTATGTTTATCTGTTATCCCGCACATTTCGGAAATGATGCCACGGTCGATCGCCGGGCTTGAAGAATGGATGGCGCGCGTCATACGCGAAGGGCAAGCAGACAGCAGTGCCAGTGACGTCGCGGAGGGCTTGAACCGGGTGCTGGCCCCCCTTGTTCGGCCCACTGTTACGAACGAGGCTCTCCACCGCCATTGCCGTGAAACCCCTGAAAACATCGACACAGCATAAACACCGGATTTTGGAATTACGTGCTCGCACTTATCGGAAGGTGAGGGGACCCGGCAAGGAAGGCGGTGAGGAGATAGAGATATCGAAGGCTTGCAGGAGCATGCCACGGTCCATCTGGAGAGAGCTTTTACTTCCATTATCATTCGAGGCCTGGGGTGACCGAGTCGTGGATGTTGTGAAGAGTTGCATCTCTACTAGCTGTCCGTCTGCCGAGCGCAGTGCGTGCAGTGCATGAGGTCTGCGTGGGCAACCATGATGACCCCACCATTAAAGGGAATCCCGTGCCTCGTTCTGCCCGTTCAGACTCGCCCATCAATGACAAAGCTGGAATGGCTTGCATTTAACTGTTTACTGTTGACAAGTATGGCGTCCATCAGCGGCTCAGAGTTGTGACGATCTCGAGTTGGCTGAAACACAAGATATCGTGCAGAGAAGTTAGCAAGTCATGAAGTGTATGTACAATGCGGTCTGGCCTTCTACACATATCGTGGTGGGGTAGCATAAGCTATGTACCAGCTGAGTCTTTGCACATGTAAGAGCTAAGAAGGTTGGCGAAGAAAAGTTTTGCGAGACACAGCAAAAGAGAGGAAACAATTTTGATTGGAAGAAGTCATAGAGATATACTTCGTGATATTGAGTTATCAAGAAGATTCCAGATGGCATCAGAGTGAACTAACTGTAAAGTGGGTGGGTGGTCTGTACATCAAAGTACCTATAGAAGTCAACAACAACAATCCCAAATAACAACAAACCGAACCCCTCCATCACAAACCGTCCTGCCCCGGAAACTGCTACGTCCCCCGCCATATCAAGGCCAATACCGAAACAACGATCCCGAACAGCTATCACGCTGAAACGCTGGGCTATAGTCTAGACCATCACCACAACATTCAAAACTCGCATAGAATTTCTGAATTTCGCTCACTCCGTGTTGACAATGGGGCGGAGCTTCTGGAGACAAAGGCGATGGACAAAGAAAAATTGGCGAGCATGGGACGATTTTGGCAGAGTCTGGATGAACGCAGAGACCGTTCGGGCGGTGGACACAAAGCTTGGCGGTCTTTCCTGTCGTTTGGCCGGCCAAGGAGAAGCGAGCAGGTGGGCGAGACCCCTGTCCTTGGCGATAGTGCGCCTGTGCCCCACCTGGGAAGCTGCACCTGCAGCAGTCTCACCAGCGAACCGGTCAATGCCATTGGTGCCGTCTGTCCCTGCCGTCAGCGCTGGCCAGTGCTGTCCACCAAGTTCGCACCAAGTGGAAGTGGGTGCCCTGCCAAATCCGCCCGTGGACGGGGCAACGGGGCCGACCTGAACACAGCCGGGCAGTCTCCAGTCTCCAGTCGGCCATAAAGACAAGTCTCCCCGTGGCCGTCGCGAGTCTTTGAACCCTTCTGGCCTACTCCATCTATCCATTCATCTTCCTTTCGTCCTCCAAACGACCCCGACTGACCCCGACTGACCCCGACGTTCCTCACGTTCGCTTCGCCTTCTGTCCGTTTCTTTAATACTTGATACCCCCCGATCCAGGTCCCGCGCCCGTACAACTCCGTACACCGTCTCACCGCAAGACGATAGCGACCACTACCCGAACTTCCACAACACAACTACAACAAGCTCTAATTCTATACTCGGTACCGTCGTTCGTTGGTTGATCAGTCAACATGTGGTACGTTAGAAGAGAGAACCTCGCTGGTTTCCCGACCCTTCTGTCTCAAACCCAGCCCCCGTTCAACTCGAGATCTTTGCTAACTGGAGTCTCTTTTTGCTGTGCAGTGGCATCTTCGGCTATATCAACTACCTGGTGGAAAAGGACAGGAAGTACATTCTTGACACACTCGTTAATGGTACGTCATGAGTGCTTGCGCGTCCTGTCCCTCTCTATACAACACCAGGACTTTTCCCGGCCCTTTATCCACAGAAACGCCATTTACGAGGCTCCGAACCCGAAAGCAACGGTAACTGACCGCTGACTCTGCCAATCCAGGCCTTTCCCGTCTCGAGTACCGCGGTTACGACTCTGCCGGTCTTGCCATCGATGGCGACAAGAAGAACGAGGTGCTCGCCTTCAAGGAGGTGGGCAAGGTTGCGAAGCTGAAGGAGCTTATCGACAGCCAGAACCTCGATCTTGAAGAGACCTTCGATTCCCACTGCGGCATCGCTCACACTCGCTGGGCCACCCACGGCCCCCCTTCGCGCGTCAACTGCCACCCGCACCGGTAAGTTTTGCGACTTGGATGAAACTGCCTTCGAAAAGCGGACAATTTTCTGACCAAGCAAATCACAGTTCTGATCCCAACTGGGAGTTCTCGATCGTTCACAACGGCATCATCACGAACTACAAGGAGCTCAAGACTTTGCTTGAGGGTAAGGGTTTCAAGTTTGAAACCGAGACCGACACCGAGTGCATTGCCAAGCTCGCCAAGTACCTTTACGACCAGCACCCTACTGTCGGCTTCACTGATCTCGCCAAGGCCGTCATCAACGAGCTCGAGGGTGCCTACGGTCTTTTGATCAAGAGCGTTCACTACCCCCACGAGGTCATCGCTGCTCGCAAGGGTTCGCCCCTCGTTATCGGTGTCAAGACTCAGAAGCGCATGAAGGTCGATTTCGTCGATGTCGAGTATGCTGACGATCAGCCCCTGCCCGCTGAGACTGCCTCCCAAAATGTTGCTCTCAAGAAGTCCGCCGCTGGCCTTCTTTCTCCCAACGGCCTTTTGGGCGCTGCCGACAAGTCTCTGCTCCACCGTTCTCAGTCGCGTGCCTTCATGACCGATGATGGCATGCCCATGCCCACCGAGTTCTTCCTCTCTTCGGACCCGTCCGCCATCGTCGAGCACACCAAGAAGGTCATGTACCTCGAGGACGACGATATCGCCCACATCCACGAGGGCTCTCTCAACATTCACCGTCTGAAAAAGGCCGATGGTAGTTCCAACGTCCGTACAATCCAGACGCTTGAGCTTGAGCTTCAGGAGATTATGAAGGGCAAGTTCGACCACTTCATGCAGAAGGAGATTTTCGAGCAGCCCGAGTCGGTCGTCAACACCATGCGTGGTCGTCTCGATGTTGCCAACAAGACGGTTACTCTCGGTGGCCTGCGCAGCTACATCGACACCATCCGTCGTTGCCGTCGCATCATCTTCATTGCTTGCGGTACCTCTTACCACAGCTGTATGGCGGTTCGTGGTATCTTTGAGGAACTGACCGAGATCCCCATTTCTGTCGAGCTCGCGTCCGATTTCCTCGACCGTGAAGCACCCGTCTTCCGTGACGACACCTGTGTCTTCGTTTCTCAGTCTGGTGAGACCGCCGATTCGCTTATGGCGCTCAGGTACTGCTTGGAGCGCGGAGCCCTCACTGTTGGTATTGTCAACGTTGTCGGTTCTTCAATTTCCATGATGACCCACTGCGGTGTGCACGTCAACGCCGGTCCTGAGATTGGTGTTGCTTCGACCAAGGCCTACACCTCCCAGTTCATTGCCATGGTCATGTTTGCTCTGTCCCTTGGTGAGGATCGCGCTTCCAAGAAGCAGCGTCGCGAGGAGATCATGGAGGGTCTTGGCAAGATTAGCGAGCAGATCTCGTCCGTCCTTACCCAGGACCAGAAGATCAAGCAATTGTGCGAGGAGAGGTTCAGGAACCAGAAGTCTCTCCTGCTCCTCGGCCGTGGAAGCCAGTACAGCACAGCTCTCGAGGGCGCCTTGAAGATTAAGGAGATTAGTTATCTCCACTGCGAGGCCGTCATGAGCGGTGAGCTGAAGCACGGTGTACTGGCTCTTGTCGACGAGAACCTGCCCATCATCATGATCTTGACCCGCGACAAGCTCTTCAGGAAGAGCTTGAACGCCTACCAGCAAGGTACGTTTTTACCACATTTTCCCAATGACTAAAACCCACAGACAAGATGCTAACCGTTTCAAATAGTTGTCGCCAGAAAGGGCAAGCCCGTCGTCATCTGCAACGAGAGCGACGCCGAGTTCCAGACCAGCGATGCCGTCAATATCGAGATCCCCAAGACCGTCGACTGCCTTCAGGGTATCCTGAACGTCATTCCTCTGCAGTTGATCGCCTATTGGTTGGCCGTTATGGAGGGCCTCAATGTCGACTTCCCCCGAAACCTTGCCAAGTCGGTGACTGTGGAGTAAAAGGATAAAAGAAAGGGGTCGTCGAGCGATCTACTTATGCACGAAGAGACGACGAGACAAAGGAAGACAGGTCTTCTGTGATAAGAGCGGATTTTTGATATACCTATTTGTAATCTACATCGTGCTTTGGTCTATAGGCGGGCGTGGTGGAGTTTTTACTTGCTGGCTGGGAAGCACAACAACCGACATCTGGGAGGAAAGGAGGAAGAAAAAGGCGAAAAGCCAAGGCGCGTCGGGGAGGTCAAAAGTGAAATGGAAATCAAGGGAGTCGGCGGCATGGAACAAATGGGTTCCGAGATACTGTGCTCATGGTTTGAAGCGTTACTTTGATCTGTTTGTCACATTCAGGGACGGTGTGATGGACTATTATTAAGGAGTTAGCTAGTAACGAACAGTAATGGTACTGTCTTGATAATATACTTGCGAAATGGTATTTCATCTATCTCTGTTCGTAACATGCTGCACAGCTCAAGGGAAGAAAGTCGATCGTAACAGGCCGACACGCTACTGTCTTTAGAAGCCTGTCATCAGAACCTGTTGGTCAGATAGTGCCATGTTGTGACCGCGTGTCCATCCAGGCTCGTACTAGCAAATAGCAAATTGGTCAAGGAATATCACGGCTCTGCTAAAAAGCCCATTGCTTTAGTATAGCAAACGGCCACGATATCTTCATTATCTGCATATGACCATCTATTGATTGATTCGATTTCATTTCATTTCACTCCACTCAAGGCCTCATCGTCACCCCAATCCGATACCGACACCCAAAGCAATGCCTATGTACAGACCTTAAACAGTCTGAGTACCATACCCCTTAATCCGCTCAGCAAAAGCCCAGCTCTGCTTCTCAAGCTGCTCATCCTCCTTCAGCTCCACACCCTCCTTCGTCACAACCGCAATGCTGTACCTATCCAAGCTCCTCGCGTCGCGATAATACAGCACCTTCATGCACTCCTTAATAATCTCCACCGCCTCCTCGCGGCTTAACTTGGCCGCATCCTCCTCCGTCGCCGCATACCGACGCATAATAGGCTGCGCCAGCGCGCTGCCAAAGCCCGTCGCCAGGGAAGGGGAAGTAAAAGACGTGCCGCGCAGGTCGACGCTGGCCAGGTACGGCTTGGAGTCGCCGTCGAAACCGGCGATCAGAAGCTGGTTCCAGAGCGGGTCGAAATCGTTGCGCCGCTTGTAGAGAAGCTTTTGCAGGTACTTGTGCAGGTTGGCGGCGTTGAGGTGGCCCTTGCCGTTGGGGGCAGAGGAGGAGGGGTCCTCGTACGCTTCGTCGATGGAGAGCTCGGTCAGGTGCCGGTCGAGGAATTGCATGTCGGAGACGTCGCCGGAGAAACCGACGACGGAGGAGTCGAGGAAGACGCGGAGGCGCTTGACGTCGGGGAAGCGGGCTAGGGAGCCGTAGGAGGCTGTTTGAGGGAGGAAGAAGGGAATGGGTTAGCGAAGGGTGTTTATATTATGGGTGTGATTTGGTTCGTCGAGTGGTGAGATCCAACGTACCAAGGTTATCCGCAGCCATGACTACACCGTCCTTGTACTTGATCGCAATGACGGAGGTACCCGTCACGATGGGCGCTTGTGTCGCCTGCCTCGGGCCGCTGTTCTGGAGGTAGGAATGGTCATAGGCGCCGTAGACATCGTCTCTGGGCTGTGATTATCGCAAGCCAACATGTTAGTTCCACGCCGTTCATGTTGGATATGTATAAGTGCTGCTGCGACAGCGGTGGGGGGTTGAAGACGTACACGACCCCAAGCTTGCGGGCGGTGATCCATGGTTAACTAGAGTTGGGAATCGAGAGAATGCTCTAAATGCGGGGTATCGTTTCTAAACAAGAAGGCTTCGGCAAAAGAATAACTCGGTCGCTATTCGAGATTGTTCGTGGTCGCTGAGAAAGTGTTCGTTGGTTGTTGAATATGGCAAGATAACGATAGACGGGTAATGGTTCGTTTGGGATGATGGTGTTGACGTGGGGAGCTTCCGCCTGGCCACTGACTTGACGTTGCGGCTGGAGGAGCTGGCAGTGGCAGGCTGCGCCAGTCCAGTGAGCTCCATCCCCTGCCCTGCAGCTTCGCGTCCAGGTGCTGCCTTCCACTCCCGCTGTCCACTGTTGGGCTTGGCTTGGCGACTGTCCGGGCAGTCCACTTTAAACAGTGGGGCCTTAGCCAGAAGGTAGGAGAGGGCCCGAGCGTCTTGAATGTTTTGGTTCCAGGCTTGGCTTTGAGCCTCCTATCAGCACGTGACACCCTTCATCTCGAACTCGACCTTGACTACTCATCAACAACGGCGCCTGTGTGAAACTCAAATCATTTTACATCACTTGATCTGGTTCTTTATTCTTTATACGACTATACCGATTGGACCAATCGCGCAACCATGGGGCTTGTAGCGTACGACAGCAGTGACGAGGATGAGGATGTCCAAGTTGATACCCCGACTGTGGTAAGAATATGGATAGCTCTTAGCATACAAATCATGTGTTGTTCACCAGCTGACAGGGTTTCATAGCCACAGAACACCAAGAATGACACATCTTCACATCCATCACCAAACGATGCCGGTACGCCCCTTCACGCTCAAGTCAAGGTTTCGCGCTATGAGCCCAACAACAATGAGATGTCACTCCGCCAGAGTCGCTAACCCATTCACAGTAACGACATCATCATCAACGGCTACAAATGGTCACAACGAGAGCACACCCTCACAACCATCAGCACCAGAACCACCAGCGCCCTCAAACGAACCACCACAACAACAACAACAACCACAACCAGCCCTCTCGCCATCAACACCCCTAGGCCCAGTCCTCGGTCCAGCCCCCGGCCCCTCCATGGCCCCTCCCACGGGAGCCGCCTCATCCAACACCCTCCTTCCCGACCCCGACTCCGACGTCGACATGTCCTTCCTGGACCCCTCCACCACAAACTTACCCTCTGTATCTTCAGCAGAACCCCCCAAATCCCCCTACACCACCACTCGCACCATGCTCCGCGACCTCACCCTCCCCGCCCTTCCCAACATGGACATCCCCGCCTCTCCTCCGCTTTCACCTTCTGATATTTCTTCGGTGGAACGGCTAGCCGCTCTCACAAGCAAATTCGACAAGTTTTTGGAATTAAAACGCACAAAGGGGCAGCATTTCAACTCGCGCATTGCCCAGAGTGCAGCTACCAAGAACCCGGGGTTGATGGATAAGTTGATGAGGTTCGTGGGGGTTGAGACGGAGTTTTGGTTTGACGACCTCCTCGAAAAGAATGTCGAGACCGAGAACATCAACGAGGGCACGGGCACGGGAGCCACGGAGGTACCGCCGCCGGCAGCAGTGGAGCAATATGCCACCACGTTGTCCAAGGAGGTTTGGGATCCATCTGCCATGCCGGGGTGGGCGTATAGAGATCGGCTGCGCAAGACGCAGGAGAGGATGCAGAAGGAGAGTGAGAGGAAGAGGGGGGAGAGAGTGGAGTTTGTTAGTGGAGGTTCAACAAGTGGGATGGCGAGCAGGACGGGGAGCGCGACGCCGCTGGGGAGTGTGGCTTATCCTGGGGGGATGAGCGGCGGGACRGGAACGGGGACGGGGACGCCGAGTGCTGGTGCTGGTGCTGGTGCTGGTGGTGGCACGACGGCTGGGGTGAAGAGGAAGTCGAGGTTTGATACSTGAGGTGGGGGGCGCTACGGATTCKWKATATGTTTTCGTTGTGCCCGTATGGAGTTCGATCGAGGTGGCTAGAGGATCTAACTCGGAATAAGAGTATGCGATGGGCCAGTTCGTTGATAGCGATCGATCGTACATCTTGTTGTCACAGTAATGTTACCTAACTTCTGGCACTTTTTCACGCCCGGTCCAATGTTACTTTGAGCGATTGTGACCCCATGTGTTTTCATAGTAGGCTCCATGGCATCCGAGAGCTGAGTTGCAAGGACAGAAGCTGATGCGTTTGATATCGGACAACCTCGAACGCTATGTTTACATAGTTAACTGAAAGGTTTTCAAAGCCATTCTAAGTCACTCAAGCACTAGCACACGATTGGGTTTCGCATGATGGTTGGTATCTCTTGATTATTTGTCTTCTTTGCTGTCATGGCAACAAAGTAAGCTAATGAGCACTCTTACACATAGCAGATTCATAAGAGGCCCGTTCCAACTCGTTAGAGTATTCTCTGCGTTAATCGTTGCGAGAGAAGCTCTTCATTCCAGTTTCTCTCAAATCTCAACCGTGCCTCATCATCCCTGGCCCTGTGCAATTCCATGGTATCTTCAAACACATAAGCATAAAACATAAATGACCCCCTATTTATCCAAACCAGGGCAAGAATGAAGTGGCGGCGTGAACCTGTACACACTGCAGGCGCAATGCGGCGGTTCAAGAAAAAGTAAATTAGATCGCCCCAAGTGCGTAACCTGGCACTAGGCAATGTTTCCGCGTAACCTCGCCATCCATGGGTATTCGAACATCAAAACACGTGTTGACAGTAAGGATAGTTTACTCGTCGGAGCAACCGAGCGTAAGACCCATCGAGCGCTTGACAGTGCCACGAATGTCGATCTGGACGGTCTGGTTTCCGGTAGCCAAGGCATCGGCGATATAGGAGAGGCTTTCGCCATGGTTGATGACACTCTTGCCGCGGAGCTTGAAGGGGAGGACGCCGTTGAGCTTGTCGCAGTAAGGCCTCTGCACGGCAAGGCCGGTGACGTAGCCGAGGTCGTCAATGGTGGCGCGCATAGGATAAACGTTGTCGTTGCCGGGCTTGAGGAAAAGGTTGTCGAGATAGACGGTGCCGATTTCCTTATCAAGGAGGTAGTTGTGGAAAGTAGCATTGCCCTGTGAAGCGACAGGTCAGCATATCAATAACGAGGGGAAGAAGTGAAGAGTTGAACTTACAAGCTCGAAAGCAACCTTGGAGTAGTTGGGGATCCTGACGGTACCGAAGAAGTTGTTCTGGCCCTTGGGAGCAGTGGCGTTGACGGTGGTGTTGGTAACGATGGTTCCGTCAAGCATACGGAGGCCTGTTGTTCCTGTTAGTTACGATGTTCGCAAAACATCAACATGACAAAGGAATGCTTACCGGGCATGTCAATGGTCTTCTTGAAGGTGACGCCATAGGCCCTGGCGATACCCTTGACGTGAACCTTGGTGTCACCCTTGACGGTAACCTTGAAAGTCTCGTTGTGCAGAAGCCAGGTGTTGAAGGTGGTGAAAGCATCCAGATCGTCGATCATGGTAAACTGGGTAATGTTGACAATCTGGGACTTGTCGCTGCTGGTCTCGGGGAAGTGAACCTTGGCGAAAGGCTTGTGCTCCGGCAGATCCTCAAGGTACATGACACCCTCGAAAGGCTCGATGGTAGCCTTGACCTTTCCGTCACTCTTGATCTCAGTGTTGATAGACATGGTGAAGTTTCGAGCCCGGGAGTTGGTCATGACAATGCTGTCAAGGATGAGCTCGGCATGGTCGAGCTTCTGTTGAGCGATCTTGGGAACGCCAACAAGGATACTGTGGTATGACTGTTAGCGACAAAACACACCTTTGTGAATAAGGTCATGTGAGTTATCTTGACTTACACAACAGGGACGACGACGACAACGACGACAATGACGGCGATCAAGTAGGCCCACCAAAACTTCAAGCAGTGGCCGGCGCAGCCACGCTTGCGCGGCTTGTCGACGACATTCTCCGTCTGAGTGTACTCGGGCTGTTTATCCATCTTGTACAGGTTTTCTTAGGTTTCGACTTTGTGAGATGAGTGTGAAGGTGAGGGCGTTGACCGGTAAACAACTCAAAGAACCGGGGGGTAAGTGCGGATGGCGGACCCCTATTATCCCCTTTCCCAGATCTCAAAGCCAACCGTACTGATTGGGTGTGAGAACAATTCCTTGGTTGAAGAGAAGCAACAACCGGGAGGAAGGAGAAAAGAAGGCGGATAGTTCAACCAGGAAAACGAGAAAAGGAGAGCAGGAGCCAGACAGAAAACGGGAGGTCGAGACGGGCAACGGGCCGGGTGGTTATTATAATCAAATCCCATCGATGTTACCATGCCACAGTCCACAGTGAGACTTGCAGTGACTTGCGAGCTGGGGGGGTGGGAATTGGGGAGGCACTAGGGAGGAGCGGGTAGGAGCGACTCAACACAAGGGGAGTGGATATGATGGTTGCAGGGATTCCAAGCTTCCCTTCCACTCTTCCCCAAAAGCTGCTTGGCTCGCTTGAGCCAGGCGTGCCAGGCTCCTCCGTAGCTGCCCTCTGCTTGCAGAAATCGACGAGCAGCTTTCTCAGACAGATGACATCGCGCCACCCCAACAAAGAGATTGACGAAGGCATCCTCGACTTCTCCATGTGCCTAATTGTGAGCCATGCAACCATGAATGGAGATGGAACTAGCCTCATCGAGCAGTATCTCCGACGCCTTCTGGTTCCCCAAGCCCCCCACCACGACCACACCTCGAGCTGTGCCAAGGCGAGCTCACCACCATCCATTGGATCAGCGGCGTCCCCTGTAGCAGAACCCTAACCCTTTTGCGCCCTTTGCGCAGTCTGACCAGTTCAAGTCTGGTCGGTTCTTGTCAAAAAGCATTGCAAAGTGGATTGATTTAAAGATGGGTTAAACTCTGTGTTGTATGTGTATTCCAAAGAGTCCTGTAGAACCAGAGTTGGGGCTCCCAGAGTATTAGGGAGCTCTGTAGCTATTTGGGGTGGTTAGGAGGCTAGTCCTCTTTTAGAGCCCTCTTTTTACTGGCTGGATTTAACTCTCTAAATTAATATACTTCCCTAGTTGAAGTCTTATAGAGACGAGATTGCTTAAGAAAAGAAGCTATTTATATAACTATCTTAGAGTTTATTTCTTTGTTAATTTTATCTAATTTGATATATTATATTACATTATCCCTATTCTTCAATTCCTTATCCTTTATTGAATTTATTCCTAATAGCCTTATAAACTCTTTATACTTCTTTATATTTAGTACTTTTGTTAATCCGTCTATAAGTATTTTCACTGTTTGTAGGTATTTGATTTTGATTCTTCTAGTAAAGACCTCTTATTTTACTTAGTATTTGTAAATATCTATATATTTAAACTTTATTACTAGTTTGGTAGCCTCTATAATTAATACTTTAATCATTTATTAATTATTATAGTTAAGCGTAGGGATAGGATTAATTAATTTTATGATTAAACTAGTAATTAGCCTTATTATAAATATAGTTTCTTTTACTACGTTAATTATAGCGAGAAGTTTTGCTTTTGTTATAGAGGTCATTATTATAGTTTATTTAGTAGTTCCCTAATAGATTAAATTACTAAAGAGTTTAATCGTAAAACCATATAAGCTCTTTCTATTTATATAATTATTATTAAATAGTAAATCTAAAGTAATGCGGAAGATATTAGTTCTTTTAAACTAAAGTACTATATTAGTAGTTGTATAAAAGTAATAAAGTATTTTATTTATAGCCTTATAATAATTTGGATTAGGGTGGTAATTATATTTAGAGAGATAGCTTATAGCGAAGGTGATATTTAGTCAAATGATAATAGCAGCGTAGAGTATTAACCTTATTTTAATTTAATAGAGGTAAATTAAGTGAAGAGAGGTTTTGCTTTAAAAAAGGACAAATTCAATGTTTAATATAGGGATTATTGTAATTTTCTTATTATTTGTAAGATAGTAGATCTTTTGTAAATATAAGCGTTATGAGAGCTAGATCTTTCTTATTTAATAGTTTTGAATGRTTTTAATATTTAAAAATTATTATAGTTCGTTTTCTTTAATTATATAATATTGTTAGCTAAGTTATATATATATTTTTAAATTCTAATTACGTAGTTAAGGTAATAAACGAAGATAATATTATTAATATAATAAAAGACGAATATACTGTTGTTAATAAGAATGTACGGTTCTTTAAGAATTAGTTCAAAACTTATAATTTTGAAAGTACTTATTAGCTTTCATTACTAGAGGAGGGGAGAGTATTATAATCCGTACAAGGCCTTAAATACTTTAAGGACCTTCTTTAGAACTTCGTATCCTAGGGGTATATATATATATATATATATATTTGTCACAGGTTAACATTGCTTATATAGTGTGCATTCTATATTCTGCCTTGTAAGCAGAACATCGGCCTATCTTTTGGTAGTTTAGCTCACTAGGTACATGCACTCTAGCCTATCATAGTATGTTCTGCTTACATGGTGGGTTCGATTCCCGGCCGGGGCATTTTCGAAGGCGATTCTGGGAAGTGTTAGCTTCGTCGGACTTAGTTGAGCAATGCTCCTAAGCGACAATTGAAGCGACAACGACTATGGATGCAAATCGCAGTAATTGAAAGCCCCGTATCGACCCATTAGAAAGGTATTCAACTGAGCCAGAAGTTGCACTATTCAGGTAGTACTATATAAGCGCTGTCGCAATGCGATGACAAATCCTTCGTGACAATGTCGCCTCTGTGGGGATGGAGCCTTATCTTGAAGTCACAAAGTGACTTCACTTTAAGAGAAGATAGTGTCACAGGTTGATATTGCTTATACAGTGTGCATTCTGTATTCTGCCTTGCAAGCAGAATATTGGCCTATCTTTTGGTAGTTTAGCTCACTGGGTACATGCACCCTAGCCTATCATAATATTGTCTTATCATGCTAAACTATTTATATAGTCTACCCAATAGGTAAGCGATACTGCTTCCTTTCTTAGTCTAAGGAAAAAACTGTGTTGTTGAATACCAGATGAAAACCCTTAGCTTCTCCATTTCCAACCCTAACTCTAAATCTGAACTTTCATCCTGTCTCACCAAGGGAGCCCAGGGAGCCGTGGTTGCTTCGATATTTGTCGTCCATTCTTATCGTTATCTCTTTTTCATTCTGGTGGACTTCGTTGCTTCTGATTAGCTAGTATACTGAGACCTCGCCCCCTTCCCCCCTACTTTACGCTTTAGTTGCTTCGAGTATGCGCTGGGTAATTCTTCTTTCATCCTATCTTCAGGGTTCAAGGGTGGAAGGGGAGGGGTCTTACTTGTAGTACTGGATTTCTTCACTGATTGGCTAGTTGGCTGCCTGTAAGGCGTTGTGAGGCTGGGATTTTTGGTGAGAGAGATAGTGATTGGTCAATTGGATTTATTAAGGTTCCAATTCTGAGAACCCTTATTAGTTGGCTTAGTAATACCGCGACTAATATTACTAAGCTCAAAGAAGAGATTTTCTACACGTGCCTAGTCACGTGCACCCATGCGTAAGCTAAGGGCCAGGGTGGGCCTGAAATCATCTTTAACGCCTCAATGACTAGGAAGGCAGGGAAGGTTCCATCCGAAAATCGAATAGAAGTGAGGGGAGCGGGATTTGAACTCACGATCTTTCAGATAAAACCGAAGGTGAACCAAGCTCAGATCTTCCTAACTGAGCTATCTCTTTGGTATATATATATAGATATTCTTATTTATATAAGTATTAATGAAGGTATTAATAGTATTATATTAAATAAATTCAAAATTAAACTAAATGGTTATAATAATGAGGGTACGGAATAAACGATTAGCGTGGATAAAGGTATACGTTTTTTACTTAGCCTTCTTTATTTATTAATCTCTACGTAGAACGAAACGAACTTTAATTTTATTAAATTTACTGTCTTTAAAAAATTTATATGTATATACCTATATATAATTAAGAATTTATTTCCTTCGAATACGGGGTTCATTCTTATTAACTTCTAGCTAAATCCTTATTTCCTTATAGCTATTAAAATAAGTTTACTCTATTTGCTTCAAAAAGTCTCTAAGGATATAATAGTTAAGAAATTTATAGTTTTTAGGTATTAGGGAAAAGTAGGATTAATAGATAAGCTAGGTCTTACTTGTATTTATTAGGGTATCGACTTTTTCTTTAATAATAATTTTATAGTTGCGGAGGAGTCATTGTAATTCTACTTTTATAATTGGCTTACCATTATGTAGAGTTATAGGTTAATATAATTTATTAATATTAAAGGCTGCCTTCTAAGGCTCAAAACCTTTATAGATTTTTTCTTTAATATGAGGATTAAAGTAGAAGCTAATTAGAGATAAGGTGGGCGGTACCCAGTTTTGCGGCGAATTTAGAGGAGTAGGGTACTCATTCAGTATAAAATCAATCAATATAGGGTTATGAGAGATTTCTAATTAGGGCTTTAAAATATATATAGTTAGTCTTTCCTTTTTAATAAATTTAATCCTAATTTAATTCGAGAAGAGAGTTAGGAATATTGTACGTTTAGATATCTTTGAAATCGATTCAGTTATTAATAAAATTAGGGATTTCTAATATTAGAGGCGTTTAGTTATATTTTTGGAATAGTGCGGTAAATTCGTTAAATAAGATTTTTAGAGATTATACTTTTATAGGTACTTCCTTAAAATAGATTATATCCTTATCAAATAATATATTATAGGTATTAATAATTATATTAGTAATAGGGTTCTAGATATAGTAGATGGACGACGCTATATAGCTAATAAAGTAATTGATTTATATTTTAGCGTTTAGTTTTTTATAGTTTTTTCTCTTTCTTTTAGGTAATTATAATTATAGTAAAGGCTTTATAATTATATATACGAAGGTAAGAGATATCTGGCCTACGTAGGGCTGTTAATTATCCGTTTTATTTAGTAATAAAGGTATAGAAATATTCGTATAATAATATTTACTTATAAAGGAATGTAGGAGAACGATTAGTAAAGTAGATTACTATAGAAATAACCTTTAGTTATAGATTTTTAGCGAAGTAAGAGCTTTATATTATTATTTTAGATTTTTCTTTGATAATAATTCTTAAGTATTTTGCATTACTATTCTATATTTAGGTATATAGAATAGAAAGTTTAATAGCTATGACTTCTTAGAGTAAGAAGTTGTTTTATTACGTAGGATCCGGTGATTTTATTATTATATTCGAGGATTTTAGGAAGGATATTATAACGGTTATTTAATATTGTAAAGAGGTTATTAAAGAAGGAGGTGCTTATTAAAGCTTTCTGATTTATTATATAATAATTTTAAATATAATTAGTATATTTATAGGTAATAAATATAATATTAAAGTATCTTTAGCAAGTCTTTTAGTAATTAAAAAAAATCTATAGCCAGTCTTTTTCTTAGTCTATAGTTACGGCCGCATGGCTTTTTACTAATTTATTATTTGATTTTTAAAATAGTATACGTATTATAATATACGGTGAAAGGACCTTTAAAATAAGCGATAATAACGTTAATAAAGTAATCGAATACTTAAGGATTAGGGTAATTAAAGTGGTAATACTAAATAATAGGCTCTTTTTTATAATATTTATAGCTATTTAAGGAGTTGAATTAGTTGCGCTGGGTAAAGAAGGTAATTTTAGACAAAGATAGGGAAAAATTTTCGAAAATTATTTAATAATATCAAATCGTAAATTAATAAAAGAAAGAATAATCTAGTGCTTATAAATAGTTATTAGGTAGCTACTAGTCTTAATAGAGGCCTTTCTTATATAGGAGGTAAAGAAATATAAGGTTAGCTATAAAATTAGGATAAAAAGCTATATTATTCAGACGGAGCTTTTTAGAGCCTTTATAGCTTTAGATTATAATATCGATGTTACTATATCCTTTAATGAGAATATAGGAATTTCTAGCCTAAAGCCTATTATTATAAGGAGCGTAACAAAAGTTAATAAAATGAGTAATTTTGTTAAAGATATAGAGAGAACTTCCTGAATTAAAAATTGCATTATTTTTAAGAAGGTAAATTATAACAGGGTGGGATGCACATACCCACACGGCCAAACCTATAAAAGATAGGACGATGTTCGCTTGCCAGCGAACATCGAAGTGCATACTATATAGGCAGTCATAACCCTGTGACACTACCTTCCCCTAAAAGAGGCTCTGCAAGAGCCGAAACTCGAGAGGCATCTCATGCATGCAAGGCGCCTATATAGCACTACCTGAAAGTGTGACGTATCCCCCTTTCCAATGGGAAGCCGTTGATATTTCAGTTTCTGCGTTGCATTGTCTTTCGTACGAATGTTTCCAAGGTTCTCGCCAGAACCCCAAAGTGTTAGACCGCATTGCGGGATGGAAAGCAGCACGAAAAACCGCCCTCGAAAATATCATGTCTGGGATTGAACCCACGACCTCCCACCATGGTAAGCGAACATACTATGATAGGGTGGGATGCACATGCTCGCACGGCCAAACCTATAAAAGATAGGATGATGTTCACTTGCCAACGAACATCGAAGTGCATACTATATAAGCAGTCATAACCCTGTAACATAAATATTAGAATTAACTTTTCCTATTTAGAGAGCTGCTTAATATATAGCTATTTTATAATTTAGTACTATTTCTTAAATACTTTTGTTAAAGAATTAATTACTTTAGTCCTTATTATTATTACCGTATTCTATTTCCTACTTAATGCAGTCAATTTTTCGCTTTAGTTTTGGATCGTTATAGATATTCTTTTTTATTTTATTTTAGACCTTTTTAATAGGCTTCTATTTAAGGTTAATTACTTTATTAAAGAATAAATATTAATGATGCTTACTTAGGTAAGCTCTTTACTAGTATACCTTATAGCGCGCCGTTAATAATAGAACTAAGAGATTTAAAGCTATGATTAAAATTTCGCAACCAGTTGAAGATTTATGTTTCCTTTTGCGTTAATTATTTTAGGTCCTATTAGGAGGAGTATTTTCGTCCTTAGTACCATTATCCTATAAACCATTAAAAGTTAAACTTATACTAAACGTTCCCTTATAACTTTTAACCTTATTAGCTGATAAAGAGGGGCGTTCATTCAATCCTTTATAGTGGAAGTTCCCAGATATAGAACGAAAATTAAGAGTATTATCCGAAACCTTTTTATTGAAGAATTTAGAAATACTAGAAACCTAAATAGGTTTAATAGGCTATAAATAATTTAGAAAGTCTTTAAACTAAGTATTAGCTATAATAATTTCTAGAATTTTATAGCAGATTATATTAGTTATTATAGCATTCTAACTATTCATTTACTTACTTATTCCTCTATTTTTCTTATTCGGTTCGCTTAGAAGGGGTTTAAAGTAGTTGTAATACTTTTGGTAAGCTTCAGTTTAAGTATCCTCTTCTCAATAATTATAGCCATTCTTAATATTAACGTACTATTCAGTTATAAATAAGAGGGATAGGAAATTATTAGTCTTATAGAAGGGTGATACGGACTCTTATATTTACTTTCAAATATTAGTATTATTAATCTTAAAGGATTTATAGATTTTCGTATTACAAAAATAATTAATATAATCGTACTCGTACTCCTATAAATTAAAGGTAGTAAAATCTATTAATTTAATTGTAGTATCGTCGGTCTATTAATTGAAGATTCAGTAGGTAGTCTCTACGCCCTTAGGGAATTAAAATACTTCTAAGGCTTTAGTTTCCACGTTTACATTTATATTTATAGTTCCTACTACTAGAGCTGGGAGTACGTAGATGATTGTACCAGCTTTGAAGTTAATACACATTTTACAAGCTCATTTAGTATGGTGAAGAGTTATAATTTTAGTATCGTAATTATCAATACAAATGAATGGAGGCTTTTAGATAGTTAGCTCTAGCCTTAGTACGAAATTAGTAAGGTTGAGACTTTTAGTATAACCTAATAGTTTATTATTCTAATTACGAAATTTTAAAGGCCTATCGAGGTAAGGACAGTTAGTCTTAATAGAATTGCCAGATAAGGATATAGTTAATTAATATAGTTGTTATGAAGTAGCTTAGTATAGAGCTCGTACTTCTAAAGGTACTAGTATAATGTAAGAATTGTGATTTAGATTGTTAATTGTTAGAAAGCATTATAAAGTAGATTGATTTAAAGATAGGTTAAATTCTATATTGTATATATATATTCCAAAGAGTCTTGTAGAACTAGAGTTGGGGGCTCCTAGAGTATTAGGGAGCTCTGCAGCCATTTGGGATGGCTGGGAGGCTAGTCCTCTTTTAGAGCCCTCTTCTTACTGGCTGGATTTAACCCTCCAAATTGACAGTTCTTTGGTGGTTCTCTCGACAGCTCGTACACGAAAAGTACCGGTAGATGGACGGCGTGGCTCGCTTTCCCGTTGGCTCTTTATCCGCCATGATCGGTAAAGCCCATGACGTTGAAAACATGTGAGCACATGAGCACTTGATAAAAGTCTCGCCAGTTCACGATGCTGCTGTCTTTTCTTTGAGTTATCTGCTCAGTGTTCTGGACGCCTGTTTGAATGAACCCTCTCGGACTCGTGTTGATAGAGATGCCAAGGTGGCCAAGCAGGCCAAGCATCTCATTTCGCAACCTTCCCAGAATGTCAATCCTGCCTCCCTGGCCCCATCTCCGTCCTCCAGACAGGACGCCGGGGAGCCCAACCAGATGCGAATGCGGGGGAAGTGGATGCGGGTGGAGAGGAAGAACACCCTCTCTTGCTGCTTTGGTGCCTTGTCCGGAAGGGGTTTTGATGCTCACTTGCGTTGTCGTTTGCAAAATTCGCCATCAACCTGGCGAACTGGCAAGCTGGCTCACTGTGGAGGCGGAGACTTGCGCTGCTCAGGTGAGCCATGGAGGCTGGTGCTCACCGCGGGGAGATACTCCATGGCGCACATCGTGACTTTTGGAGCTCGGCCGGAGCGGTGTTCCCTGCGTCATTCCCCTAACCACAGGGCATATTTTGACCAAACGCTCTCGAGACGGCCTTCAGTCTCGGCCTCGTCGAGGGATGCGGCATACCGGAGCGTTGTTGCTCATTGCGACTTTACAATCATACGGTAATGAATGCCCAAAGCGGGTACTAGACACAGCCTGTCGTTACCTGAGAGGCTCGACCGCAGGCATTCCCTTTGTCTCAGATTCATGTTGCCAACATCAGCAATTGTCTCTAAACGTCTGGATGTCTGATCTGAACTCTCTCAGAGCAGAATCTGAGAGTTTCGCGAGCGTGTGCGAGTGAGAGAGAGTCGATTTGTCATGGAAAGACGAGGGATATCAACTGATGCCAAATAAGGTTAGAATAAGCTCCAAGCCTGAAAACGATCGTTGGAGACTTTCATCGGTGATGACTGCCAGAAGAGGACGGGGTCAACTCTTGCCCCGCATACCCTGGGGTAGTGCCAGGGGTCGAAGAGCTCCGGTGTGTCGACCCCTGCAACGCCAATCAATTTTCCGTCACGCCCTCGGCTCCTTTTGCAACAATTATGGAGCATATGAAAATTGGAGCTCGCCGGGGCCTCTCTCACTGTTCCACCAGTTTTGGACGACAACCCCGACTATCAGACGATATCAGAACATCGAACAATGAGACAAGAAAACGACGCAGAACACCCGAACGTCAAGAAGCCGCAAAAGCCAAACCGCCAGACAGAGTCTCTCGTCCTACGAATGAGGCCAAAGGTCAAGCTCCAAAGTACTGGCCTGATGGCCATGAGCGATTCTCACATGCAAACGGATTGAAGCCAAGTCAGGTCCTGATCTCCAATTCGAGCGAGCGATACAACCTCGTCTGCAACCAACACACATTAGTACTATGCGACTTGGCACCTCTGCATTGCGGCTAGCCAAAGAAACTATTTGTGCTTACTGCTTCTATGACGGTGGTAAACTTCGAGACCACTCCAGCCTTTTTAGAGACATCCAAGAATTATTATTTTCAAACAATTGTCAATGGTTCAAACCAAAATCCCAAGGGGTCTGATATTGGCGGAGCTATGCCCAGTCGGTTGACTTAGATGGGTTCCGGATGCGGATTGGCTCACGACGAAATGACAGGATGGCCGGCTTTCAAAAAGTGTTTCCAACGGACGGTTCCGGGCCTCCATCCGCACCTGTACCCAGATCTCCGGAAGGACAATAGAGAATTCCAATGGATGATATAAACGACGCCTTTGTCCGCGACACGAACTTTTCATTACCGGGCCTGACGGAAGGCCAGCAATTCGAGACCAATAGCAGCGACAGGCAACCCGGCACTGCACCTCTCTATCAATTTGCGGGAGCCTCTCCGTAGGCGCGGCCGTTGTCCAGGGCCTCCCTTATGGAATTCCACTTGCTGGGTGCACTGATGCCAGAAAATCTGGATTTTCGACCTTCCGCTGACTAGGTACTGCGCGGTCTTTCGGCCCTTTGTGGCTGCCCCACCCTTGCCCACCTTCCCGTCTAGATGGGAATTTTAGTCAACAGCCAACCAGATCTCGAAAACCCTGTGGCACCTCGCGGCTGTCCTTGCCTCCAGCTGTCGCTCCAGCCACTTGACCAGGAAAGACGGCAGCAGTAAATATCGAACATCTCTAGAATGAAAGGGGGACCTTTGAACATCAAATCGCACGGTCAGTCAAATCAAGAAATGAACAATCGACGACGAACGAAGTCTACTTCTTTATTTTTTGGCCACAACCAGCCCAGGAAAGTTCTCTCTGAAACCCTTCATTCCTCAAGGAAGCAACTTCCGTTACACTACTTTGATGGTATCAGTTCTGGGCTGGGGAACAAGCCAAGCGCCATGTCAGTTGACTCGTTGGATCGCTCCTTCACTTTTTAGTAACTATGACGGCTGGCCCCATTTTGATAATGAACCTAAGCAGCTTTTCCTGCACAGATGATGTGCATGAAAAAAGCCCAACGGCGTAAGCCACCAGTTCCTATCATGCAGCTGCCATTCGCGCTTTGCCCGACTGGTGGCCCAAGCTCCAACTCTTCAACGTCACGGTATATCAACACCAAAACCCAATCGAAGACAGCATGAATGGCATCAAGAAAAAGACCCTTCATACACCCAATGGGATGTTTTAGGGCTTCTTGCGACCATCTTGGGAGGCACCCAGAACGGTTCAAGTCTGACCATCCCAGAACTGCAACCTTCTGGCACATTGAGGGCACATCCCTTGCCACCAACGCAACCCCCTTTTTCGTTGGACCCCTGATCTTAACGTCCAGCGGATGGACGGGATACTCGGGAGCTAAGACCAAGATGGTCCGCTTCGCCGAGATATGATGCACTGTCAAATTGCCTCACCAGGTTTTTCTCAAGAAAGATCGGGAAGAATGGCATCCTACCAGACGAGCTAAACCGTGCTCCGTGGTGAGCGTGGCTTTGAGGCTGCGACAAGCGCAACGCTGTGACAGTTGCAACACGGACAGTTTCCGGATTGCCATGTCATCTCCGTAACAGTCGCTTCGTGAATCCGAGCGTTGCACCATCTCCGATAGCGAATGCCCGATAAACTGATGGTAAGGCAAGATGGTGGACAGCAGCTTTGGCGCCATGTTAAACGCGCGGGGGCTCGTTATCGATACGCCACGGCGGTTGACGGCGAGGACGGTGACGACGTAAGAAACCCTTTTGCCGGTCTCACGAGCGTGGCATTTTCCGTTCTTCTCCGGGATCTACATGTCCAATCCAACCTTGAGGCGCTCATATGGGTCGAGTTAACCCACAACACTGTTTCTCGCCATCTGCCTCCATCTCGGGGATCCTCACAACCATGAAACAACGTACAGCCACCGGACAGCGGACACAAAGTCCGCAAATCTCACATTGGTTCGTCCGACGTCTCTCTTCATACACAGTGGTGTAGAGAAACGGCACCAAAGCGTTACAGTTGGAGATCTGATGGCAAACTCAATCTCTCCGTATGGCTCTCTCCGCACTTTGATTTTGGATGGATGGCCCCCAACCCCGTGTCGAAAACAATCATATGTTTTTTTGACCTCGGATGCTCGGTTACACTACAAACACCACACAACTTTGAGATATTTCAGCCCTCTAGGCCCATCAGATGCCACTCACCGAGCGTGCCAGGGCTCCGCCCCCGCTTCCCCAGGATTGGCCCCCGCCATCGTTGCCAAGACCTGGGGTAGACACCATCACGCGCGCAAACTCCCCTTCCTTTGTTCCTGGAAAAGGATACTTTGAGATACTTTAGAGCCCCAGAAGGGAATCCAGTCGTGATCCTCGTAGTATCACACTCCTACAGGTTGCACACTGCCCACCCAACCTCCCCACACTTTCCCCGCGTTTGACGATGTCGGATCCATCGTGGCAAGCCACCTCCATGTTCAGGCATGTGTCAATGGCTCAATGCAGCGCTTACTCTCTCTGCTCAGAGCTTGGCACGAGATGTCCACAAACCGTTCTTGTCAAGACCGGCATCTCCATCAAAGATGTCTCGTTCGACTATTCTGGTGTTGATCTGTGTGGCCGAGTTAGAGAGCTCATGAAAACATTCCATGTGATTGAGGGCGAAGATTTTCTCCTAGATGTCATGGAGAAGGGGCAGCAATGAATGTGCCGAAAAGGGGTAGACTTACGAATCGTGGGCCAAGATCATCCACCGTCTTTGCTCCCAAGAGCTTCATGCAAGTAATGATCTCCTGCTGAAGGACTGTTGTTGTGTTCGCAGTGTCAGCATACCTTGTCCATCGCGTGTAAAACACCAAAAGGGAGTGCATCCAAAATCATCGTGCACCAAAACCACTTACTATCAAAAGTCCTCTCAACACCCTGCCACCCACCCGCGCCCAATCCCCAAAGCGCCGCCCTCCCCACACCCACCGCCTTCGCACCCAAGCACAACGCCTTCACCACATCCGTCCCCCTCTTGACTCCGCCATCAATCCACACCTCGACCGCTCCAAACACCTCCGGGCAGTACTTCCTGATCTCCAGCAAGGTATGCACCGCCGGCGGCGCCGTGTCCAGCGCCCTTCCGCCGTGATTCGACAAGATAATCGCTTTCACGGTGCCCGGGTGTTTCCGCGCATACTGCGCCGCCAGATACGCGTCCTCGTGCGTCTGGATGCCCTTCAGCACAATCGGCAAATCCGTATGCTTCGCCAGCCACGGAAGCGTCGTCTCCCACGTCAAGTCGGCCGCGGTGCCCCAGAACAGCTGCTGCCCAACGCCGCCGCCGCCAGGTTTTTTTTCGGCGTCCGTCTTGGCGTTGCTGGCGGATTCGACAAACTCGCCCGCCGCTTCGAGGTTGGACTTCTCGTCGTGCTCGCGCTTGCCCGGGTGCGGAGCGTCGAGGGTCAGGACGATGCACTTGAAGTGGCCGCGCAGCTTGTTGATGCGCGCCAGCATCGCCTCGGATTTTGAGCGGGTCGTCTGCACGTACAGCTGCCAGCCGAAGACGGCTCCCGGTTTGGCCTCGGCCACGATCTGCTCGGGCGTCATGGACGCGTTGTTGCTGACTAGCTGCATGGCGCCGAACGAGGAGATGCCCTTGGCGATGCCGGCTTCGCCGTCCG